>MU281407.1:0-194675 GCA_022385595.1 Xylaria palmicola
GCCCCCGCCAAGAGCCCATGGGTTTTCATGGGCCCCCGCCAAGAACCCATGGGTTTCCTTGGGCCCCCATGGGTTGGGTTTTAGGAAACCCTAGCCTATTTAGCTTCCTCAACCGGTGTATGTGTGACATTAAATCTCCGACTTAACAACACTCTGTTCTTTAGTAATGTCATATTTTAGTGCTGCAGTTCTATTCTGTGGCAAATATTTAAACTCCGCAAACTCCCTTTAATAATCAAACGAATAAATTTTCAAGTCTCTTTGATTTTGTAGTAAACTGTTTCAATTAAATACAAATCTTGCCTTCTAAGTTGTCCTTCTGGGACTTGTTTTAATGAGACTAAAAATGGCGAATAGAGAATATATTTAGTCCGCTCTAACGCACTTCACATTCCTGGTAGTACTAATGTCACGGAAAAACGACGCCGTTAATACCGTGTTAGTATTAACGACTATACGCGACAACTAGACTTATTATTATTATTGCATAAGGTCTAGGTTCTATCCCTGCCAGTGAGGTATGTACTGCTGGCTTACAAACGCTGGGCTGTAGCTCGTGCTGTAGTCTCTGGCTTGACAACGGGGTTAATCCGTAGTTCCAAGACACTGTTCTGGTTAAGAAAGAAACCACCGACTTCAAACATCAGCCCATTTGAAAATGACCAACGGCAGGAAAGTCACACCATCGCAACCTACAAACTCTAAAACAGTTACCTATTCGCCTTCTTCTGACGTCGTTTTCAAAAGCTAAAGATTTATGACTGTTAGGGACTAACTGTCACGAGTGGTTCGGAGTGACGCACTGACTTGGGATAGCATGGAAATGAATATATACTACCTTATAATACTGAGAGGTTCCACCAACACTTTAAGAGGAGTTCAGACATCAACAATACCATTGATTCCTTACCTTGTTTATACTTCGACCTACCGGTGACTCACTTGCGTGTCAACATCACTCTAGAAACAAGACCACTCACCAGTAACTTCAGCGACCACCTAAATGGTTACCTCCCAACGCCCCGACAGATACCCGTTTCAATGTCATAGAAATATTCATGAGGGATGGTTTGCAGCTCCGGAACATCACATCTATCGAGAAGTGCTGATATTTACAAATTAAGACCGTTCACCCGGCTACAGTCAATGATTTTAAATCTTGCAATCCTAACAACTTGTTCCCAACTAGTTACAGAAAAAAAGTGGTGGTTATAAGAGTGTCCTGGAATTTTTTAAATCTTAAAAGGAGTATCAAGATATCTTACATGCTTTGGAAATTGAACAAAGTTCACACTGAAGTAGAGTGAGGATGGGTACGGATTACATAAGCAAAAAAAAGGGGGGTGGGGGGATTTCTATTGTTTGCTTCTTCTATCGCGATAACTTAACTACAACAACAACCTAGAACACCAAGAATTACGAGATGCGATGATTTTCTCCTTGGCCAATTGATTCCCCTTCTATTTTATTCATATTATTCTCAGTGATACGCTGGAACGCGTGGGATAAGCCCTTCCTCCAGAGGCAGTGCGTAGGTCTGCACTACGCGACTGTTTTAACACAAGTCGTTGTTGGGGAGACGCGCGCTCGTGGGGCAAGACGCTATGGCCTGTGAGCACCCAACGCGTGTTGGACGGAGCAAGTGGATCCCGGACAACAACATCCGGGCTTCAGCACCGAAGATACACAATAAAGCTCCGGGAGTATCCGGACTACTCTAATTAATGCTTCCCACGTCACAATTCGCGGCCCCAGTGATTTCAGTATTGACATTATTATCATGGTCTCATGGCCGAGTTATATCTAGACTGGCAAATTCCTTTTGCCAGTTTATATGCTGTGAATCAGGGCTCGTCTCGATATCTCCAGCAGCCCGCGCGGGCGCCAGGGCGTAGGTCTGTGACATTCCGCCGCTCTTGTATATCGTGAAATCCAGAATCAGTACAGCACTACCCATTGTACCCTGCATCACTGGTATTTTCCAGAGGAGCTGTATATTCAATACACTAGACATTGAGTACCGCTGATTGGTAGAGCTCTGGTAATACCGCGACTACCTAGTGACTTCTCTGCAGGTGACTCACTTGTACACACGTACTCGAACTACCCTGTTTGTATTAACCGAGTCCCCGCAGCTCGTAGGTAATCAACCTCTTTGTTCGGAGCATTTATTCCATGACGTACGTCGCAGTTGATGCACGATCGCCTCCAAACAAACACCGCTTCGGTACGATCCGACGAGGACGAATCGGAAGCCTCCCCAAGTATTGTAGCAAAACCTTATTTCTGTTGTGCAAACAATTACCCACTGTATCCCGGTTCCAGCTACTAACCCACTTGACTCCATTACTGGGGCATAAGGGTACGTATATCGCGACAATGTACATGGCCCCATAAAGATTGGTACGCTATTCACCACGGCCTAGATGGCTGGCGGGTTGTAGATCGCCACTCGTCACTCTCTCCCCCGGGGGGGAGTAGGAATAGTCAGTTTTAGGTTCTTTCCCGATATGTCTAGTCCCTAGGAATTAAAGGCACAATTTGCAGCAATGCTTGATATTACTCGTTACGTAGCTGACCCAAATCATGTTGATGGGCTGTCACTGTTCACGTTCAGTGTTTTGATTGATATTAAACGCGGTTGGAGAGTCGCGAGAGCCTTGGCGCCTCCCTAAGAGTGTGCGGTGTGCAGGCTATCTGCCCTTTCTATCTATTTTCTCCCCTCTCGAAGGGAGAACGCTATAGTATATGAGATATCCTACAAGTCAAATAATTCCAGCAGTTCTTCACGAAAACGCGTTCCGGAAAGTAATGTAGTGTTCTCACGGGGTAGGCGGTCGCCCGGAGAGTCTCTCAGTGATGGCTTCGTTCTACTTTCGAAGGTGTAGCTCCTAGCCCAGCACTTCTTGGAAGCGATTTCAGGATCAACAGCAAAACAACAACCTTTGGTTCTCAACACGCCTTCCAACGGCTGGGAGACTGCAGCTATTCATGCCTTTGTGGTCACGATGGAACCAGCAGCGCCTACTCTACGATGTATTGATGTCGATAGTAACCAGAAAGACGGTACTTGATAATCTTCTCTTGGCTGCCCGATAGGATCCAGTCATGATCATCAGTGTAGGTCTATAGCCTATGTAATGACTTCACGCAGTGATATATGTAGCTGACGGGGTACTACGTGTGTTCTTGATCTGCTTGATATCTTATATTAAACAGCTGCGCTGTTCGTTGCTGCTATTGATCTTGAACAGTCGCAGTATTCGCTACGATTAGGCATTGTTTCGCCCCTCATGATATTGCTATCGGATCACATAGCTTGTTGTAGGAATACAAGGACACAGTTTGCCCTCCTCGTCGCCCCCCCAGAGAGAATACCTGGTACCTACCTTTGGTCAAACGCTCGAGCAGGGGTACTAGTGACCAGTGTACTTGGTACTAGTGCAATTTCCCCCCCGTGAAGTTTGCTGTCCGTCTATTAAATAAATGTACCGTCAGTCTAGTGGACCGTGCTGTCCGTGCCCCGTGCCCTGGCCCCCTGGAGCCTCCATTATGGAGTGTACCAAATCATCCACATTGTTCGTGGACAGGAGTGAATGGGAGGTGTGGCAGCGCAAACGCTAGAGATGTGGCAGCGCCAACGCCGTAGAAGTGGCAGCGCGAACACTGTCGTGATGGTAGGTGACTTACTGATTCCCACCACTATATATTGATAACTCCCTTTTAGTTTCTCCTATTCTGATCTTTCATTATCACCACCCACCACCTTTGTATCTTCGCCTTGATCATTCACTCCTGCACACAAGCTACCTAGCTATCAGACATTCGCATACTCATCTTCATTGCTGGACAGTGTCTCACTCTTCAGGATGTCAGATCCCATGAGCGATCAGCTCATCAGCTTCAGCTGGGACGATGCAGCAATGCAACTCGACGAGCAAATGGGTAACCGCGTCATTAGACTCCCCTATGCTATGGTGATGAACATGGGACCTCGAGGTCAACAGTATTTCAAGGAGAAAGCCAGGTAAGCCCTTTTTCCTCTCATTGTCACTAGGATAGCGGCAACAAAGTCGATTCTATCATCCAGCAACTATAATTATGCTGATATTTGTAATATCTAGTTTACTCCTGAATGGACAGGCCGAGTTCTTTGCAGATTCGACCAACCAGTATCGAGCCTGCCTTGGCATCGGCCATGAGTTCAGACACCGCCACGGCTTCACCATCCAACAGGATCCGAGAAGTCAGTTCCCTATACTGTTTCCTCCTATGAAAAATGTCACACCGGAGCTCCAACGCCCTGCCTCGACCATTCCTACACCGGAGCCCATCCCTCACGCCGAGGCTCAGGAGGATTTTAGCTTTCAGCCACCTTCCGGGGCTCCTCAATATCCAGAGGCCCCGATAAACAGTATCAATCAAGAGCCCCAGACTCCTGCATCGATTATCTCTACACCGGGACCTGTCCCTCCCACCCCGGTTAGGGAAGGCTTTGGCTTCCAACCACTTTCCGGGGCTCCTCAATATCCAGAGGCTCCGATGAACAGTATCAACCAGGAGCCCCAGCCTCCTGCATCGACTATTTCTACACCGGGACCTGTCCCTCCCACCCCAGTTGAGCACAACTTTAGCTTCCAACCACCCCATGAGGCTCCTCATTATCCGGTGTCACCCTTGAACACAAACACTGCAGCGCCGCAGACGAATTCGTTACCCTCGCCAGTTGTGTCAAGGACCCTCACAGAGGGCTCCGAGGCTGAGGACAAACCGAATGGATCAGTGATTCGTGGCTGGGAGGTAATGACTGTCCCAGAAGGCGTATTCATCGACAGTAGTAGGTATAATGATGAAAGTGATGACAGCGATGAAGAGGAGGAGATCAAACGTTCGCCCAACTGTTGGATCTTATTCCGTACATACTATCAAGGAGAAGTAATGGCTGAAAAGGATATACGTGTCAACACTAAAATCTGTAAGTATATTCATTCTCCCCGCCAAGTTCAGAAGATGCCCAGGAACTAACTGTACGTGCTTAGCCACAGAACTTTCTCAGAGGTGGAGATCCATGACACCAGAAGAGAAGGGTCACTGGCAGGATATAGCGGCCGAACTAAAGGCCGAGCACAAGAGGATGCACCCCGACTATAAGTTCGTCCCCAGGACGAAACAGGAAAAGAAGGAAAAGAAACGCCAACGCAAAGCCGAGAGAAACGAGAGCGGCCCGCCGAGTAAGAGGCAGAGGATTGGGGCGAAGAGAATTCCTCGTCCCTTTGAGTTTATCAACCTGACTGCCTCGAACTTCCAAGCTGACAAAAAACCTGAGCCTGCGAAACGGGTTACTCGCTCGCGGAAAGCCGCTGCCATCGATAATCCTGTGGATCCGACCCCTGGGCAAGTCAATGCCATTAACAGCCCTGTGAACCAAACCGCTGAACAAGTCGACCCTGTGAATCAAGAAGGTTCAGGAGATCTTGATCCAGTCTATCAGCTACTTAGTGCAATCAACGAGGAGGACCATGATATGAACACGGCCCAGGGCTCTGGGCCAGTCAGCGATACGAACGAGATGGATTTGGATCTTGATCTTGATCTTGACTCGGAGGCCATGGCGCGCTCCATTAGTCAGGCACTATTGGATATGGAAGGGAGCCAGGCTTCTGGACAAACCAGTGCCATTGATCAAGGCCCTGAAAACTGGGAGATCGAGGACTTCGATTTCGACCAACATATGTTTCAACCTGAGAGTGTGAACCTGGCAAGTCCAGGTCTTAACGGTGACACTATTCACCAACCGCAGCCGCAGCTGAGCGAGCAGCAGAATGAGGAGCCGATCGAGAGCTCTACTGAGGAGTTTGATATGTCTGACTATATCAATTTTTGATCCCTGATCTCACATAACGGGGGTCTATATACACTTGGGGTTGATCTCTTTGTCTCCATCATATACCGAATTTGACCATGGAGGAACTAAGAGAATTGGATTGGTGTTTGTGTCTTGCTCTTCAATATGAAAGAGGAGGAATCACTGCCAGATGTTCACGAGGGAGATTTGAAGTCACAAATCTCAAAGGACGCATGGCCACACCATGATACGCAGTGCTCACTTTTCAGGGAGAGAAAGTTTGGAGTTTGTTTTTCAAGGCGTCAAAAAAAGAGATTGATACCCAGACGCAGAAAAATTCGGGATGGCCATGTTGAGGCCTTGTCAACTTCCACGGCGTCACTCAGGCAGGAGCAAAAAGGTTGGCTTCTAGACGCATTGCATGGTGGTTGGTTGCATAAAATCGGACAGGAAAAAAAGAAAAAAAAAAAGGCTGGCTTCTGGAGGCATTGCATAATGCTTGGTTGTACTGATTTGGTTGCACAGTTTCTTCTTTCTTTGCTTGTTGTACCAAGTTTCTCAGTTTCGTCTTTCTTTGCTTTTTATACTAGGATTTGCAGTTTCTTTCTTCAGTTTCTTCCTTGTTGTACCGTTGTTCGCAATTTCTTGTTTCTCTGCTTGCTGTACCAGTGTTCGCAATTTCTTGTTTTTCTGCTTGTTGTACCAGTGTTCGCAGTTTCTTCTTTCTCTACTTGTTGTACCGTTGTTCACAGTTGCTTCTTTCTTTGCTTGTTATGCTAGGACTCGCTGTTTCTTCTTTCTTCGCTTCTTCCAACAGTATTCAGAACAAAAAAAATAAGTTAGTCGTTTCATCAATTACTATGATCAATTACGCTTTGTGCAGAGCAAGTGAATCCTATCTTGATATGTGTGAAGACTGTGAACTGTTCAAATTATGCTCTATGCTGTCACTACATGCATTTCTACAAGGTATAACGAAAATTACAGAGTAAATAAAGTGAAATAATGCGATACCAAGAGGTGCTCTTTAGGTTGTAGCGCAACAGTGTGCCTGTTTTACAGTATTTACTTCGCATGTCGTTGAATTGCTGACTAATCAGATAACTGGTGGTTGCTGTCTGGCGTGCCGTGCCGTGCCGCTGCTAGCCCAAATCGGGAAGTATGTTGACATTGGGCACACAATGAACAATGAAGCCCCAGTAGGTAGGTACCGGTAGTTGCTGCTCCACTTTGAGTGAATGACTTGCATTCACTTGTTCCAGCTAGGAGGTATTGCCATGCATAGGAGTGGGCCCTTGGATCCTGGACGTGACCCAGCGCTATGGTTACTGGTGCTTCGTTCCAAGTTCCGACACATTGGTTGAGTTGAGCACGGGCGAACATGAGGCCAAAGCTAATCACGCTGTGGAGCCCATCATTCACTGCGATGAACATCGGGCGAGGTACCGGGTGAGGTACCGGGGCACGACTAAAAAACCCCTGCGAGTAGCAAACATCAAATAGCTGGGTACGTAGGTACAACAACACAGCCAGCCAATCGCTAATGGCCCGGTCTTCCAACCCCTGTGATATCTGCAAGATCGACTTCAACTGGGAATCGCCGTCTCTGATTCGCCGCAGAGAGCTAGCCAATTAGACCTCAGCACATAGTGAATCACCTGCTCGTACCCGTCCACGGTAGCTGCCCCTACAGGAAACCCATACCTACACGCGTTCCAAGGAATAGGACCCGGTAGCGCCAGGCAAACGGTGATGCAGTTAGGTAGAGGGGATCTCTCCCATGGAGAGACCCAGGCCCACAAGCCACACGCTTGCGTGGTGGCAAAGATGCTAAGTGGTTTCTTGTATTCGAGTTATAGAAGTGATGCTGCATGAAGCCGTCTACCTATCACGACCTGTGCCGTCTGGCTGCCTTATAAGACCCGGTAGTGCCAGGCAAGCTGTCCCTAAAATCGAAAGCTTTACCTCGTACCTCGTTAGACAGCTTTGATTTTGATACGGTGAAAATCAAAATGCAAGCATTTTAATTTTAAAATCTGGAGGAGAGTTTGACCAATCAGTGTCTTGCAGAGTTTTTCTAGACCAATGGGAGGCCAGCCCAGTTTTATAGAGTTTTTGGGGGGTCCGGTATTACTTCTCAAGCTTCACCTTCCCTTTTTGAAAGAAAAGTGTGGCGGTGCGGTAAAGCTTTCGAATAAGTACACTTTTGGGGCTTCATCATGAAAACGGTTGCCTCACGTACGCGATGTTCTATTGCCTGATGATTCACCGGTCACTCGCATCGGTTACCAGAAATACCCCCTTCGCCTCCCGAGTTATCAAAAAAAATCCTTCCTGCGCCCCCAACTTGCATGGGAAGTGTGTGCAACTGTAAAGTTGAATCACAACACTCTACCAAAGTATCTTTTGCAGATAATTTTTCACAAGGTTACGCTCGGTTTTAGGGAGGAGGCATGTGCCTCACGCTTGATCAGTATTTCATGGAGGAAATGATTGTGTCTTCCTGGATGATTCGAATGTGCTCCCACTAACTCTTTTGCCCTCCCCTGTTTCTATTCGTCCCCATCTGATTGCTTATTGCACCAGAGCCATCAACGCCACCAATACCTGAGCTCGGATTGCCTCTGAGCTTACACGGAATGACGAGAAATTCATTTCCTCTGGCCCTGATCACGGGCCTCGTCACTCTCCTATCATGCACCACCGCAGCCGAGATCTAGGATGTGTTTACAGTCCAGGACGGGTGTCGTGATGGCGGCTGCGATAGCCGTATGGAAGTGTTATATCAGTGGCTCAGCGAAGCAAGCTTCAGTCTTGATGCGACTCTGGTCAGCATGGACACCTACAAGCAAAATCCTAGAGTTCGAAGGGCCGTGTCGAAATTCTTTAGTTTCAACCTTAAATCCCCAAGATTGAGTGGACCCAGGCGTACAATTTTCAACACGATCAGAAGTAAGTTATAACTCCTAAACAAGACTTCTTTCTCCTTCCATTTTCCACTAAAAACCTACGTGTATAATGACGCCAATTTCTGGCTCCATTATGACAGCACCTTTCTTTCTCTGCATCAACCAACCGGCACAGCAGTTGATTTCAAAGGCCAACGAGCTTGAAGACGAGGACGGCAACACAATCACCATTGAAGACCTCCTCAAATACCAGGAGCTACTTCGCAAAGACGCAAAGAACAGGTCATGGTGGGCTGGCGAGATCACGAACCAAAACGGCTATTATTTCACAGAACAAGGCGGCGATTACTTCTATGACGACGACGACGACCTCGTCACCACCGCGGCCATGCAGCTACTCGAGCGAAACGCCACTGGCCAGGCTGAAGCTCAGCCAGAGAAAGCTGCCGTCATTCTTTGCCAGTTAAGCTTCGACGGTAGCCCGCAGCCGAACATTTAAAAAGAAACAAACAATCGACTGGCCCCTAGTGTTAGCCTTCATCCAGCCGTTCCCAAGAGCGCGACCCTGGTTCTCGAGGCCATGCGTCTTTCTTTCTCTTAATTATACTCGGAAAGCTCCTCTGGATCGAACTCAGGCTCAGGGGGACGCGGCACGGCCTGGATATCCCAGCGCTCCTGTAATACCCAGGAAGTCACCGGAGGCATCACCCGCGCTACAGCCCGATTCCACGACTCCCTCGACTGCGGATCTGCCGCCGACGCCTCTTCCAGCTCTGGCGTAGCACCGCAGTCGCGTCGCCATAGGTGAAAATGGCAGATGATTGTCCGACCCTGGTCATCATCCTGCATCTGCTCCTGCTTCCCAAACTTCGTTTCCACCCAGCCATCTTCCGAACGCACCCAGAGCCACACGGCTGCGAATCTGAACATGAATCTGGGATGCCGTGTTATGAGCTCGTAGCCGGGAGGTCTGAAGCCAGCAAACACGCTTTCAAACTTTTCCTTCCACATCAGAAGCACGCTGTCGATCTTGCGTGGTACCAGGAAGGCGGTTAAGGTCACGAGACCCTCCACTTCCGCGGTCACGGCGTGGGTGACGCACTCGAAAATGAGGAAGCGCGACGTCGCCAGCGCTGACGATGGTGAGGCATCGGTCAAGGCCAGATTCTCCAGTGCGGAGCCGGACTCAACAGGGGCTTGTGAATCACCCTGTTCGGGGAGGTTCCGCAGAAACTCAGCGCAGACGGGAGAGGACAGGAAGTTCTTCACGGCATCCAGGTCAACCCATTCTGCGTCGTATCACGAGAAGGTCAGTCAGGGAAGATGTGGTGCATTTCCGATGTAGGTTGCGCTCACGGATGATGTAGGCGGCCTGCTCAGGGTTGTCGACCATTCTTCCCAGCGACGCCGTCCGCCAACCTTCCACGCCCTCAAGTGGACCGACATGGACATCATCATAGTGTACGGACCAGGTCGGCCACTCCTGATCCCGCGGCAGGTGGAACCGCGTCCAACTTGTCAACGGTTTGTCAATGCGCTTGGCTGTTTGCTTCGTACGAGCCATAATGCGAGGGATGAGGGAGGTGTCTAAAAGGCTTACAGTCCTCCAGTCTCCTCTAGAGAGTCCGGGAGGACAGCTCTTTATTTATACATGATTTCTAAAGTCTTATATTAGAAAGCGATATAGAAAAGCCCTTGCCAGCTGGTGCAAGCTGTGAACAACTGTCGCCCTCAGTATATGCTCCCCGCGTTTGCCTAATTCTGAAGTTAGGTAGGTATGTTGGATGCACCATCAACTTCCAAGATACCTTAAATAGACCCTTTCCCCTTCAATCTGACGTTCTACATTGAATAATTACATTAAATATCTACACCTGTCCAAGCATTTGTCTGCTCTAGCATTTTTAAAATCTTAACTCCTTTACAACAGCGATGAAACCGGTAGAGCAATACCTCC
Source organism: Xylaria palmicola (assembly GCA_022385595.1). Taxonomy (NCBI): domain Eukaryota; kingdom Fungi; phylum Ascomycota; class Sordariomycetes; order Xylariales; family Xylariaceae; genus Xylaria; species Xylaria palmicola. Next base: position 10,712 of record MU281407.1, read on the forward strand.
GGGTGCTAGATGTCCTGCGCCTCCTCAAGAAAGAGCCCAGACACTTCCACACAGCCGATCATGTCCCAATAAAGAGTCGAGCGCCCATGTTCGGCCTCACTACCATCGACAACAACTCTTGGCTTATCGGAGACCGTGCCATACTCGCTCGCCGCTCCGGCGAACCCTGGCCGAGTGATACACTTGGTCTTATCAACACCTGGACTGCGTCTGATGGGCATCACTATGCTATTTTAGACGCGCCTATAATGCCGCCACGTTCTCGTCCATGGAAACCAGATGACGCACCTACTCTTGTTCATCTCGCCGCAGGCGGTGGCACTACTACCGATGCCGGGGATAATAATAACGAGATAGCCGAGTTTACAACTAAGTGCGTTTACTTTATCGGAGATGTGTATGTTAAAATGCATCATACTATTCACTGCGATTCTGCCGATGAGCACGTAACTATTCAGGAGCTGTCAAAACTCCTTTCAACCCGAAAATTCGCGCTTCCCACAGTTCTCTACCACGCCCGCTACGACAATCGCTATTTCCTCATCACATCTAAGGTACCCGGTGAAACAGCTGCGCAGCTCTGGTGGGGTTTCGACGATGCCATGAAAAATCACTACGCAGATCTCATAGCAGAGGCCTGTGTTGAGGTTGCTGCACTGACCTCTAGCAAGCTGGGCACCGGCATCGACGGGACTGAGCTGAGAAACGGGCGCTTCGCGGAGGCCCTAACTAGGAAGGATATGCCCAACATACTTGCAAATTGCAAGACGGTCAACCTCGACGCGCAGCCCCCTTTCTGCTTTTTCCATGGAGACCTGGGGCCCACAAATGTTCTCATAGATCGCCAGAGAGGAACGATTAGCATCATCGACTGGCAGGCTGCTGAATATGTTCCCAGGGAGTGGATCGGTATCAACTTTGCCCGTGCACTGGCTATGGTGCAGGATCTGCCTATTCCGGAGGATTACTCGTCCAACGATTACGCTACGCGTGTATGGACGGCGCTGCAGAATCGCGGATTTAGCAATGATGGGAATATTTGGCTGAGCTGGAAAAGGATTGACTGGCAAGTGACGTCCGATCTTTGATCCATTTGACAAGCAAACATACAAAGGCTAGCCTACCACACTACGACGCTGCAATCCAGTATTCAATTTGGCCTCTCAAAAGTCAGTGCTAATAGATCCAAAATGAGTACGAGCATTTGATAAGTCAATAACGATCAAGAGAAGGAGGTTTGAATTGGTGCCCAAAAGCTATAAATTTTAGTCGCACTCTCTCCGAGCCAGCTTGTTGGACCATCCCATACCATGTCACACGTACACCGGGTATAGAAGCTGAAGGCTGTGACACTTGATATTACGGGTAGTTGAATAAAGGAAACCGGAGGCCTTAGGCGAGGTAACCGGAGAACGGAGGTCCGAAGCGAAGGAAGTAAGGCTATTAGAACGAGCCGGTCCCTCTCGCAAGAGGCCAGGAGAATAGATCTAGCAGGACACTCTGACTCCATAGAAAAATATCGTATAAATGAAGACACCCTTCCAAGCCCTCCAAACGAGCCCTTGTTACAGCAACACAGTCAAACCTAGTCTAAATACCTGTTGTGGTTAATGCCTCGATTAGAGTTTAACTAATCAGAGTTTTGCAGAGTTTTAGGGGTGTCCGGTATTACTTCTCAAGCTTTACTTTCCTTTTTTGAAAGATATGTGTAGCAATACGGTAAGGCTTTCGAATCAAGTAGTTTACTAGTAACTATTGCACCAGAATCAATTAACCAAAAATGAATACGTCGTGTTCTCGTTATTTTGTCGTTGAACACCATAGCACGTGTAATAGAAATGCTTCCTCAATAGTAGAAAAGCAGCGCAAGTAGTTGTCATAACGTAAACTGGAATACTACCCCAGGACCACCCTCCCTTGTGTACTATATGAACTACACCTCTCACCCGTCTATCGTACACTTCCCCTACTCTCTCCAAGCTTTAGTCTTGTCAGAGTCCTACTACCGAATATACACTTACTACTCGTTGTACCTGACCTGTGATACTTCCCCATCGTGATAGTAGTAATCAATCCAGCTATATGAAACTAAGCAGAGATCTCTCTCGAATAACCTATCCTTTTCTTTCTCCTGACTTCAATAATCAGTAACTAGAGGGAAGAGACTGCACAGACAAAACATGTTCGGATTTCTAGTAGATAAACACTTGAGAATAATGAGCATGAACATGTCAGCAGTTGACTGCGAATGGAAAATGTCCGTATTAGGAAGTGATTATAATTGAAGATCCACGGTAGCTTATGTCCAGCACGAAACTAACGGTATCTATCATGTTCCAAGCACAAATCTACTCTGTTGACTCCATTCTGACCGGGCTGAGAGATGCTGAAAGGGTAGGCATGGCGCACGTAACGCAGCCACATGTAATTTGCAAGCGTGATGCACACTTTCACAGCTTTCAAGTCACCCTACTAGGACTTATGGTTTCCTCCACTCCTCAACTGGGGTTAGGGGACTTCCATTCGCTACTCCAGATGAATGTTCCGCAACGCCACTGCGTTCCCCTCTCCTTCTCACCAGACGGCCCGAGCGGTCGGGGGCAGATAAAGAACGATCTCCCTATGGAAATATGGGTTAGTTCACAAGGGTGCCATATCAGTAGCCCCAGAATCTGGAGAGCATAGTTCCTTACCTCGGTTTACCCCTGGCTTTTTTGTCACCAGGCTGATGCAATCCTCTCCGTGCTCGCATCTGGGCACAACGCGCTTGCCTAGGAGTTTCGACCACGACTCTTTAGCTTGAATAGGATCGAACACATTTTCGGCATTGGCGTAGGCCGAGTCATCCTTTGATCCATTTTCGTCCGAGTTTGGTATCTTAGCTTCAAGTTGACTGTAGCCCTGTTCAACTTCCACTGTGCCGTCTAGACCCCCAGTTGATGGAGCTACGTCTTTCTCTAGTTTCTTGCTCTCATCGTTTGTGGTCTTCGGCTTGAAGAAGCCCATTAGACTGCTCTGCCCCTTTACAGAGGGTTCCCTACTTAGCTCCGCTTTCGCCTTTTTGGGGGCTTGGTTGGAGGACATAGAACCAGATTGTGTGCGTTTAAGGCTCTTGGACGAAGATTTGACTGGCGAAGGAGCCGGTTTGGCTGAGGGTGGGGGGTCTGAGCTTGCTGTGCCGATAAGCTCTAATGTCGCTGACCTTTGTAAGTCGTCGGCCTGGCTTGTTGGAGCCTCTTGAGACAGCGTGGGCACGATTTTTGAACTTGCTGGCTTCTTGAAAAACATATCCTTGATGCTTCGACGACGGTCAAACTCTGGTATTAATTTCGCGGAGAGTGGTAATAGATCTTTCGTAGACCACTCCCTTAGCCGTTTCCCATCCTTGAATAACCCTGGTGGGTTCATAATGTCTTTGATCCAGACCTTCTCGGCATTGATCTGGACCGTATCATTGAGGACGGCGAATACGGGACAGTGGTCAGATCCCATCAGACCCTCTTGGATGTTTGAATCGATGAACCAACTTTTCATGTTATTGCTGCACAGGACGTAGTCGATCCGACTGCCAAAGTTCCCTGGACGAGTGTTTTTCTTGGTGTCCCAACAGGTGAACATGCCCTCTCGCGTGGGATGGAATAGCCGACAGAGATCCCAGAGGACTGGGTCCTCCCTCCCCTCGTCCCTAGGTTGGACCACGTTCCCTTCGAAAAGAAGCTGGTTGAAGACTCGGCGAGAGGGCGCCGAGAAGAAGTCGGCCGTCGTCATGCCTTCCTTCCTCAGACGTTCTGAGAGATTTGCCGTGTCCATGACATCCCTGACTACATTGAGGTCGCCCGTCACGATGACACGCTTACCCATGGCGACAAGGTTGCGGACCCGTGCATCCAAGGCCTCCATGTAGCCAAGTCTGAAGTCATCTCTGGATTCGTCTCGATTGGCCGGGCTGTATGTACCAATCAGGACAAAGGCATGGAACTCTAATATCACGCAGCGACCCTCTGAATCAAGCGTAAGCTCGTCGATGTTTCCGCTGAGCTGGAGCTGACCGGGTTGGGGATAGCCGCCAATCTGTTGATGTTCTGGCAGGTCTCTGAACCGAGTGGATGAGTTGGGAGGGCACAGAACGCCGACGATACCCTCCTCCGCTCGAATGGGTGCACAGACCGAATTTCGAGTGTAGATGGCGACGCCGGCATATCCTATTCCTCGTATTAGCAGTAAGACACTAGCGGTAGGATCCATGGAATTCTGAGACATACCCTTCTTATGCCGCGGGAGGCTGAAGAACACATCCCAGCCGGGGACCAAGACCATATCATCCTGGAGGTCTTTGCGCTGTATCTTAGTCTCTTGCATGACGACTATGTCTGCTTCTAAGATATCGAACATGGCCTGTGGCTAGCGTCAGGGGTATGTCCTGCATAAAAGGAGGCCGGGCTCTCTACCTCGAAGGTCTTCTCTCTCCATGGCTGGTAACCGAATGGGTTGCTAGCATCAGCGTCAGTGCCAGCCACAGCTGAGTTCGGTCGCCATGACGCACCGAATGCCATTCACTGCGTATCTCGTCAGTCGTACGCTCGACAGCTAAGGCTCGCAAGGCTTACCATTCCACGTGGTTATGCGTAGACCCATCTTGGCGTATGGTTCGCGATGAGTTGGTTCAATTCACTATGGCGCATTTGTCATCATCCCAGCAATATTATCACCAAAGCTCATCCCCGACGGCTCACGCGATGTATGCCCGTATATCATTGGTGAGCCAACGGCCATGAAGAGACTTGAAAAGATATCAAATTCTCATTAGTATCCCGTGGAAAAGGTACATGAACTTGGTTGAGCCGAATCCAGACCCTCACCAGCGCAGTCTGCATGCACCAATCGTGAACATGGGCATCGCAGCACAGCTCAGTCGCGGTGGCGTCACCAAACTGACCCGTAACCATGTGACGACAGGGAGTTACCGGGAATAGGCATGTACAATGTACATACGCTCCCACACCACAGTAATGTGCACGGACCATGTCATCATGAACCCATCGGAGCTCATGATGCCAATGCGGGTGGTCTGATTTGGTCCCTCGACCGAGGAATAACCGAGCCAAGCTCCCGAGCTTCCAACCTGCCTGACCTCATTTCAAGTCACCTTCGTCTCCTGCCAAAAGAGCCTCATTCGGCAACCAACAGCAATCTCCCCTCCGCCCCATCACCGACCCCGAACCCGATCACCATGGTCTTCCAGCGACAGATCCTCCGCGCGACCCCGCGTCTGGCCGCCCAGCTCCGGTCCCCCGTCGTCCGCTCGACCATCCAGCGCCGCCTCGCCTCCACCGAGAACAAGTTCGTCCAGGAGCGACAGGGCGCGAAGGAGCACGCCGCCAGCACCACTGGTCAGTAGCGCCACCTCTGCATGTGCGGGACGGGCCAATTGGTCTCTCCCCCGGGCGCGGTTGACCTCCCCCATCTGCTAACATTTCAGCAGACCTCTGGCGCAAGATCTCCATCTAGTAAGCGGTCCCCGTCCTCGCACATATAAGTAGGGAAGAAGCCCTGTCGATTCGTCCGCAACCCCGAACGCATCCATGAATTATATGTTGTTCGAAATCGCCATTACGCCTATCGAATTCAATCTTCCTGCTGTCTTTCCTAGCCCGTGCTCTTGCCTGACACCCCGCGTACAAACCAATGCGAGAAGATGGGCGCAGCCAGGGTTAAAGATCGATCAGAAGAGCTGACCTTCGTCTCTTCCTCCTCGGAATAGTGCCGTGGTCCCTTGCCTAATCATCGCCGGCGTCAACGCCTACAACCTGTGGACCGAGCATTGGGAGCACTGGGAGCACATGCCCCCTCTAGAGGAGCGCGTCGAGTACCCTTACCAGAACATCCGCACCAAGAACTTCCCCTGGGGTGACGGTGACAAGACTCTGTTGTACGTGGGCCCCATGCATGTCTTTATATATGCATATATTGGATGAACCTACGCTATTTTCATCACGCGAGCAAAACTAACTCACCATCAACAGCTGGAATGACAGCGTCAACTACCACAACAAGAACAAGACCCAGTAAGCTGCGCCAAGCTTCTACCCTGGAGACTGTGTCTCCGGCGTAAATGTTTGTATCAGGATGGCCAGGGGAATATGAGTGGGAAGAAGGGAGGAACGCAGAAACCACCGGAAATAGACAGAGTGGCCCACGGCTATCAAACTACCGCTAACGAAAATACCTACGTGTCTTGTCCTATTGTAGATATGTAAATTTTCTTTTGTCAAATGCAGAACATACTACCGAAGACCTCTGACTTTAATTTCGGTGACGGCCGTGTCTACGGTGATTCCGCTCCACCCGGCTCCAGACGGAATTTCTATCACCACGTAGTAAATAGCCGCTCGGCAGAATGAACTGATCTGAGCTGATCTGAGCTGAGCTGAGCTGGCTTGGGCTGAGTGATTGAATGTACTGACTAACCTTAATACGGTAGCATACGACAGGACGGGATATATTGCATGAACATGAAGCACAAGACGTACGCGAGCCCCTGACGGAGACCAAAATACATGGTAAAAAAATTATAATACTATACTATTTCACTACCAACGAAGAGGCGGAATCTTCTTCCCAAGCCAGGTTGATCATCTACCTGAGAGCATGTGATTGATTGATGTATGAGGGTCAAAATCGAGCAGAAAAAAAATCAGCTATGGAAAAAACATCCACGCCGGCGAGCGACTTGAAAAGCTCTTTTTCTTTCTCCTTGCTATTCGCTACTGATGGATGGATTTTTAAGGATGGAAGATCGTATACTTAGCCAGATGTAATGAATACGCCATGGTTTTTACAGGATCGCGGCCGCAATGTCCAACACATAATACTGAACCCCCGAAGACTCGCCACCCCCACCCCCTACCCTCAACTCTACTCTACTCTTCCTGGTAAGAGATCTTGCGCATCTCGCCGAGGCGGTGTCGGGCCGCCGACAGCGAGTTCTCCAGCTGTAGGATCTCGACCTGTCATGAAAAAAAAAAACAGCACGATTAGCATTCAATCTCCCTCTCGAGCCACGGCAAATGTTCGGGGCGTGTGTGTGTTTCTTTCTTCTTACCTGCTGCTCCATCTCGCGGACCTTGAACTCGTGCGTCCCCAGCTTGGAGTAGTCCACGGCCTCGTCCTCCTGGTTGCGGTCCTTGATCATGTTCTGCACCTGCCGCACCAGGGACCGGCAGGCGGCGCCCACCGCCTTGCTCGCCTGCTCGAGGCTCTCCTGGCTCTTGCTCATGAAGCCGGCCTTGACGCGGCTGGCGGCGACGAGCTGGGCGGTCGAGGCCGCCACGTCGTTGGACGCCACGATCAGCTGCTCCGGGCTGTTGCGGTTGGAGATGACGCCGTCGGCCGTCTCGATGAGTGTGTTCGTCGAGGACGCGACGGCCTTCGCCGCCGAGATGAGACCCTCGGTCCACCGGTTGTTCTTCTTGTAGAAAGCGGTTCTTGAAGATGAACCCCGCCCAGCCTGGACAATTTCTTGCTGCGTAGCTGTAGCTGCCTTGATGAGCTGGGCAATAGCATTGGTGATTGCCATGGCAGCATCCAAGATGGTATCATTGACTTTAAGCTCGTACGTCGAGTAACCGTCACGTGGCTTGTTTTTCAGTTTAGCTAAACGAGCTGCCGCCGCTGCAATGGCATCGGCCGCCTTGCTAAGCTCATTATCCACAAGATCGCCCAAATCACCCTTGTTGTTTATCAAGCGGCCAAAGCCAGGAGCAAAAGTCTCGACTAATTTGTTGAGCTTCTGTAGATTGATTTGGACATCGTTGTTACTGTTAATGACGACATCCGTTTTCTGAATAGGGTCCATGCCTTCTAGTCGGAAGCTTTGGAGTCCACGGAAGAACTTTACTGCTGACTGGGCAGCCACTCGTGCACCACTCATCAGCTGGTCTCCCTTCTTCTCATCGGTAGCCAGACGTGTTAGACCTTTTGTGTTGCTACACACATCCGCTGCGGAACCAGAAAAGACGTTGATGGCCTTGATGAGGTCGGCATGTGAGGCGTTCGGCCCATCAGCAATGAAATTGTTGAAAGCTGTCGCAAACTCCATAGCGCTGGCAGAGGCCTTCTCAATCTGCGATAAAACATATTGTGGTGAGGCGTTCTGGTTACCCGCTTGCATTGTGGAATCCAGCTCATACAATGCGTCGTCCACACGCGCAACACCGGCTTGCAAGACTGAATCGATAATATCATTGATTTTGTCGAGATTGGCCATGATTAGAGCATCTATTTGGCCATCAAGGGCGACATCCGTCTCCCCTTGGTTTTGCCTCAATTCATTCAGTTCAATTAGAGTTTGATCCATGCCGGCCTTGTAGACCTCAAGCTCTTCCTCCTTTTCACGGAGGAGTTGTTCGAGATCCGAACTACCGTCACGTAACTTGGCCTGGGAGTCATCCAAAGCGCGGGATTTCGTGCGTAGCGCCTCCTCGAGATCGGCCATTTCACGATTATACTTCGCAAGCATCGAAGACAGCTCGTTGCCTTTGCTTCGTTCCAAGTTGTCGGCACGGTCGTTCGCCATGCGCAGCTCTCGCTTGAGCTTCTCTAACTCATCCTTGTTACTGCCGGTTAGTCTATCTCGGTCGTGCAATGCTCGATCTCGTTCACGAATCATGTCTGCCAACTCCAAGTTCTTTGTCTTAATTTCCCGCTCAAGCTTCTCGCGTTTCTCGATGGCTTCTTGCGCTGATGCCGCCTTGAGTTGCACCGACTTAAACTTCTGGAGTAAGTCGAGATGTTCGTGCCGCAATTGCGAGTAAAGTTTGGCTAAGGCTTCGTACTTGGTCCGCCACGTGTTGACTTGTTCCTGGAGAGCGCGAATCTGATCATCCCTGCTGTTTATTTGTTGACCGTAATTATTCTGAATCTGAGCCAGTTCTCCTTCTAGCGCTTTCACTCTTTGGTCGTATTGCTGAAGCAACAGCTGATCACGATCGTATTGCGCCCTCGCATTTAGATTTTCCTGCTCGAGTTCAGCTAGCCTTCCTTGCGTCTGCATCTGATACTGTTGGTTCATGAGCGCTTCCTGCTCTCTTTGCTGTTGTTCCGCAAGACGTCGTTGCTGCTCTTCAAAGTCTCGCTGTGCTTGCAATTGAGCTTCTTGCTGGGCCCGGAGCGATTGTTGCTGGCGCTCTTGGAGCACTCTCTGCTGCTCTTCGTATTCGCGGTTCTGGCGTTCAATTTCATTTTGCCAAAATTCTGCAATCTGATCGGGCTCCTCCGTCTTGGGCTCACGAACCGGCGTAGGTGCGCGTTCAATCTCTTGCTTCGGTCGGGCGGGTAAAGCTGGGGCATCCTCATCCTCGGCTAGCAGATTGGGAGGGTCTTGAGGGAGCTTAGGTATAGTAATAAGGCTAGTTAAATAACGTAGGTTGGAGCATTCATAGTAAAATTTGACCAATCTGTAGTGTTGCGCGTTGTAGCGCTCCCGAAGAGGTTCTAATGCATCGTTGTCGCCGGTTGCTAACCGTGCCGTCAGTCAACCCACCTGGGCCTCAATCGACTAGATGACTTACTAGAGTGCATAGCACGTAGCATGCTCGTAATAAACTTGTAGATGCCGTAGCTTTCCTGGACCAGAGGCACGATAGCCGAGATCCTGCATTCGTTATTTCCAACATTTCGGAAGTGGGAAAATATGAGTTTCTGGAACTGCTCGATCTTGTCCTGCAAGGCCATCAGGTCGGTAATCGTCTCGTAGCCCTCGTTGGGGTCATTGATGGCCTTCAAGCTAATATACTCTTCGTACTCGAATGTGCCATTGAACTCGGGGTGTTGCTGGTGGAAGGAGAGCTTCGCAAGCAAGAAATAGACGTATTCTCGGATTAATGGGCCGTAGCCCCTGACGCCCTCGCCTGCCAGTCCCCTGTTCAAGCCATCGATCCAGCCGCGGTTCGCCACGGCCTCCCTTAGAGTCTGGGGGTGTCCCTCCTGCAACACTCGGTGAACCGTGATGAGGGCCTTGAACGTTTGTACCTCATCGGCGAGGATGGGTTGTCTAGTGTCGCACGCGGAATCAGCAGCGAGCCCCCCTTAGATCACTTGGCGGGACCTGTGTTAACATACACTTTCATGCCAGCCCAGAAGGACTGTGAGGACTTATGGTCCCACGTATAGACGATGCACGAGCGCACATGCTTACGTTTCGGGGCGGTCTCGTCGGTATTCGTTGCTTTCCGAATGTTGATGGACAGTTCGGCCTCGGACCTAATATCAGAATACCCATAAGCCCACGCCATTCCCGCCGTGTAGGACATGTTCCGAGCACATAAATGCTACTGAGTCGGCGGCGGCAGCCATAGAAGCAAGGGGGGAGGAGAGATGCGGCGCAGAGGAGTGACAGAGGAGCGGGCAGGCGACAGAGAGGACGGCTCCAGAGACGCAGGCAGAAAGGGCACCACGCACCTCGTGTGATCTAAGCTACGGGACGTCGCCATGGCGGGAAGCGGCTTGTGTAGCTACCGGCGGCAGAATGGCGAGAGGAAGAGACAGCAGCGTCGCACAGGAATCGGGAAAGAGCCTGGAGCGTAGAGCGTAGAGCGTCGAGCCAGCTGCAGCCGCTGTTCAGCGACAGCACATCCCACCTTTGCTTTCCGTCCGGTTTGCTTCGGCGGTTCGAGGCAGGTCTCAGGCGCAAGGCGACAGCGATGCGGGTCGGGAAGGACGTGGTAGAATTGAGAATGCTTTCTTTATAAAAGACACGCGTGAGGAGGCGGAATACGGGTGCCTGGAGTAGGCACCTAACCAACAATCGGTTTGTGTCTCGTCGTTACGACTCCTGAGTTGGTTCGGATTGCCAAGGGCAAGTCAACGTCAGCTGTTTAGAGCTCTCCCTAACCAGGTACTATAGTAGGGTATCACTCAGCCAAGGGGAAGAGTGGAGGTCTGAGGCTAAGGATACCGGTATACGTACCCATCCGCGTAATGGTACCACTAACCCATATAGTCTTAGTGTAAGCCGCGAGCGCTATAGCGAATAGGTACCTTAAGGTACCTAGGTAGGTATTAGGCCGGTCCGTGCACAGGTGCATTGGCGCCTATAGTGTGCTGGTACTCGGCCTTTCGCGACCGTAAAAGTCGGGACTCTCAAATAAATTTAGTGGAGTTCGTTCGTCACTGATACAGCGATAGGCTGTAGATACTTTTGCAATTGTCTCGCGATAGACGCAACTTTCTGCTATCCGGCGACAGAGCTCCTCCTCCTCTTCCTCACTCGACTCTCCTCCGCCAATGGACCACTGAGCAACGAGCAAGACAACGTCCGACGGCTGATGTCAACGCTGTCGACCGAGCCGTTTGGCTCTCGGACGTAACCTTCATCGAACCGGGTCACACCTCCAGCGCTGAACACCCTTCCACCATCCGAAACCGCAAACCAACATCACGATGCGCGCCACAGCCGCCTGCCTGTCCAAGGGCTTTTGGGGGCGCAGCATCGATGAATTCAAACGGCTCTCCAACCTGAGTAGGGCCCCCTCACCTCTCTATAGCCACTCGCGGCCCCAGCTCCTGCTCCCGCGACTCGACACATACTGACCTCGGCCCTCTCTCCCAGCCTTCAAGCTCGAGGGCATCAAGGGCCCCTCCGGCCCCCTCCCGCTCCACAGCTTCCACGGCGCCGACTCGATAGGCGACTGCAAGACGCTGAGCGACAGGGACATCGGCGGCTTCTCCAAGGTCGCCCTCGACTGGGTCCCGCGCGCCGAGTCCCAGCCGGGGGCGCCCCGGGGCCCCCCCGGCCACGCGCGCTTCCACGGCGAGATCTCCACCGAGCTGCCGCCCGACCGGCCCGACGTCATGCGCTCCGGCTACGCCGCCTGGCGCTCCTACGACCCGAAGCCGACCATCTTCGGCAAGGCCCTCCACAACATCGACATGTACACCTACCTCGCGCTCCGCGTCCGCTCTGACGGCCGCAGCTACCTCGTCAACGTGCAGACCGAGTCCGTCGTGCCCACCGACCTGCACCAGCACCGGCTGTTCGCCCGGCGGCCCGGCGAGTGGGAGACGGTGCTGATCAAGTGGAACGACTTTGTGCGCACCAACCACGGGTTCGTGGTTGAGCCGCAGACCGAGATCCTGCGCCAGAAGGTCCGCACCATCGGCGTCGGCCTGACCGATCGCGTCCCCGGCCCCTTTGAGCTTTGTATCGAGCGTATATGGGCCACCAACGATATGAGTGAAGGAGACGAGGTAGTTGCGTCTCCCCTCGCTACCACCAAGGAAGGTCAATTGAAGAATAAACAGGGTCGACAGATAAGTTGGAGCGATTAGTCATACGAAATTCACGCGCATACTGTAATAAAATGTTGCATTATTGGCAATAACACCCGCTGCGGGTATTTGTGTACATATATATATGAACTGGGTACGATTACATGTCTATAACTCTGCTCGAGAAATACCAAAATCCAGCCATTTTTTAATTCAAGCCACGATTCCATAAGCTTCATATCTTGAGCTGAGCAGCGTCTCTACGCAGCGCCAGGTACGCCGCGGCGTAATCGTTCGCCAGGCCGTACTCCCCCGCCACCTTCATGATAGTGGCCTTCTTGGCCATCATCTCGCACTGCTTGTTGACGTCCTCGACACTCGAGTAGTGGTTGAACGCCTTGTCGATGGCCTCGACCCCCTTGGTCAGGTACTCCCTGCGCTTGTTGGACCGGGGCGGCAGCGTGCCGGCCATGCCGACGTTGGCGTCACCCAGGTGCGCGTACAGCTTCGCCGTCATGGCCGCGTTCTCGCACTCGAGGCTGCGCGGCAGCACGGCGTGGAGCAGCTCGACGGCGGGCGCGAACTCGCCGAGCGACGACAGGATGTTGGCGAGCGCGCCGACGGCGGGCCACAGGTAAGGGATGAGGCGCGCCCGCCAGGCGACGTTAACCGCGCGGACGACTATCGTGAAGGCCTTTTGCGGCCGCCCGCACCTGTCGAGCAGCTCGGCTTTGAGCAGGAGGAGCCGCACCCGGAGCGCGATGTCCTTGTTCTCCTCCCGAAGCTCCGCGACCATCTTCTCGACTTTCGTGAAGGCGTCCTCGAGGTTTCCCCGGCGGACGAGACATTCGACGTGGAGGGTATCGACGACAAAGGCTAGATCAGGCTCCAGGTCTTCGTTCTTTGATTGCAGTAACTGGGAAAGGAGCAGCTCGGCGCCATCGAGGTTGTTGTGATGCAAATCCCGCCTCAGTTTTATTATACCACGGAACTTATGCCAATATTGACTTGGCTTCCAAGCCCGCAGCGAATCTACGTCTAGACTTTCAAGCTTCTCCAGAGCCTCGTCATATTTGCCCTTCAAAGCTAGCATAGAAGCTTGACGGCTGCTCACTTTGAGCCCGTCGTCAAAGATCGAATGGCGCGCGTGGCACTGAAGGAATATTTCGCATGTGGTCGTCGACAAGTACGTAACCCCCAATCTATCCCAAAGGGCTATATTGATCGATAGTTGAGATCCGACCATACTCTTCATATTTCGTTCAACTAATATCTGTGAACTCCGGACCAGGTGTTCTAGGGCTGTGGCGACACTTTCGCCATTTGCAAGGCACATCTTCGCTTCGCTCATTAGTGAGGAGCTCCATAACGACCACGTCCCCGTCTCCTTTGCTCTGCTTCGTAGGAACGCAAGGGATTCCTTGCCTGTACCCAACTGACTCTTTGATTCAAGTTCCTGGGTGACTTCAGGATGGGCCCGCCCAAAATGAAAGAGCCAGTTGAGGGCGAAGTTGAGACAAGTCATGTCCCGGTTCTCCCTAGCCGTTGATACCGACTCTAACATCGCAGCAATTGCTTCTTTGTGGCATCCAAAGTCGGCTTGGAGCACAGCAAGGTTCATGAGCGCATATTGATAGAACGACCTGTCCCTATTCTGCATCGTGTAGTCAAAGTATCGATGCAAATAATCGAAGGATGTTGTATAGTCGCCAGCTCGCCAAGCTTCTAGATAGCTTAAATAGTGCGATAGACTTGGTACCATGTAGCTATCCATGACAAGGTCATGGAACTGGTGCCGTATTTCCAGGGGTATCCTGTTGCCGTACTTTTGAATTTGGTCGATTTGGAACTCCAGGAGTTTCTCAATATCGTCTGTGCTGACAGGCATGGTAGAGTTCGGGTTGTCTTTAAGTATATCGCCGTAGGTCACTGAGGCTACTCCTTCGACCGCTTGACCCCAGTCCTTCTCGCCGGTGAGAAGGACATTGTCAAAGGTAAATCGTTCAAAACCGGGCGTCTTCTTCTTGAAATACGCCGCAGTTGTCTGACGATACTTGACAAAATCTTTCCATAGCTCGACGGCATCTTGGAAGCGAAGACGGATGAATTCTAATTGGGCCCTGCGCACAAACGCTCCGAATGGAGAGGTTCGAGACAATTGGATGACTTCAGGTGCGGGCGGCGGGACTCCCATTTCTGCATCTCGGCGAAGCTCCTCTTTGGTCTTGGCGAGTAGGGACGAGCAGTTTTCAAAGAATTCATGTAATGCATCGAGAGAATCGATACTCCACAGCTTCTGAAGGAAGACATACCACAGGTTACGCCCAGGCATGCCCGAAGCCGCCGTAAGCGGCATCAAGACCTTCTCGAAATCGGAAATAGAGATGACCAGACTGACGGTACTCTCAGCCCGATGCCAACTGTCGCTCGGGCTCGCAGCTGAACTGCAGATATCATTGTCGATTAAGTGGGATGTTATGAAAGAAAGCACATCCACGATAGAGGACGTCGGTACTGTCTTGTCCGTGTACAGCTCGATGAGAGCGAGAAGGCCTATTTTGGCCGGGTTCAGAAACCGAGACATGGCTGTCGCTTTTCGGACTCGGCGAGGATCCGACAAAGTATCGCAACGGCAGGCAAGCCCCTCTTCATCTCAAGAGAACGGAGGGTTGACACAAGGCGCACACCACCGAGGCCATCGCTTAGTCGGTCTCAATCAAGCCCTGCTCCCATCGGTCATCCAAGACCGCGATGGTGTTAGAAAGAGGAAAAGTCCCGGCGGCATGCAAGAAGCTCTAGATCGGCAGAATGAGTGGGGAGAGGGAGAGCTACTCGGGCATGAAACCGGGCAGGGATGGAGTCGCATGAATTTGTTGTTGTGCATCGTGAAGCCGCGACGGGTATCGGTAGGCGCCGCCTACCCACAAGCTGGGGGGTCCCATTGTGCCGGGTCCGGGCACCACCCAGTGGACCTGAGGCCCCTAAGTAGTACCTAGGCAGGTTAAGTTCATATATGGTATAAACGCATATACAGTAAGCACCTAAACCATGTTCCACCAACCCCTATCCCCCAAGCCCATGTCCAGAGTTGGACTATTCCAGGTTACGTGTAATAGTAGGAGGTAGCTTGCCTACCTATAAAGTTGGGTAAGTCGGTGGAGGCGGCAATATTAGAAACTTGGTAGGTTTTATTCCATTGGCGTTTTCCGAATGCAATCCGGTACCTGCATGTAGCATTATAGGGAAGCACTAGCCAATCGACAGGCCTAGGCAGAGCCTCCCCACCTTGGGCAGCAGCTCAACGGGACTCCAATCGAAGCTTACAGCCTATAGTCTTCTCGATTCGCAACAAAACAGATACTCTCCAAGTACCTATCACCCCCGTGGCAGAGATACCCTTATCCATACGCGCCTTGTTATTACAGAAGTGAAGCTCACCTCTTGTTACCTGTTCTAACTCTACGGCCGCATTTGGGGTCATAGCGGTAATCGCAACTGCGGGCATAGGTAGTGGCTGTGTACGTGCGTAGGTACCTAGTTATCTAGCTTACCTAATTAGATTGAACTGGAGCGAGGCAGCAAGTTGTTTGGATGGGGTCCTGGTCTTGGTTTAGGATGCCAATATAGACTTCAACCGACAAGCTGAACTTGGCGTCATCGCGAATCGCGGCCACCAGATCCGAGTCGTCCGAACCGATATGGTGTGGTAGCTTGTAAGTCCTGGTCTAGCGAGATACATGGAAACTCGCTCTTTTCAAATTAACAGTGCCATGCATACGGCGCCACATGTTTCAGTCGACGTCTCTCACCGCGTACGCTACGGTGTAAATTACTTGTAAGCATGTCATCACCCGAGGCTGTACCATGACGACCCACGCCTCTATCACACACCTTTGTCAATTACATAATTCGGTCCAACAGAGGTGTCGGGCAATGCCATAGTGTGTGTATTGAAACCCAGTGCCCCCTCACTGTAGCTACCTAATACATACCTACATAGCCTAGGCCGTAGCTGCCTACAAGAAGGTATTTGGGTTAGAAGTGCAGAGCGAGACCATTATATCTCCAGTACATGAGCCTCTAGAGTTACAGGTCGTCAAGGTCAAAGCAAAGACGTGCATCGAGGTCAAGCGCCATGCAAATAGAGGTCGAGAATCCCATGCCCCCAATGGCATAGGTTACCGGCATGGGGGCCTGTAAAGGGGGAAGCGATACCTACAACTGGTAGCTCAATAGATTCCGGTGGTGATGATAGTTTTCAAGGTCAAGAGGTATGTTGCCAAGGTTGAATTTCCTCGACCCAGGTGATAGCTTGTCTCACCTAGGTAGTAGTGCGTTCGTATTCATGACGCCATTCCACGGAATAATTTGGCGTGTCTCTCCGAACTGATAGTTGGAATGAAGCTACTGCGGAGAGCTCTGCACCGACCCGGTTTATCAGGTCAACCTGAGTAGTTGCGTGCATTTACCCTGCTAGTCAGTTGTAGCGTTTCTTAGAGTTTGGGCGGATCCCGTGCTGAATCGCAGGTGGTGGTGTTTTTGAGCCACATAGCGTTAACTAGTAGGTAGGTTCAACAGTCGAGAAACTACCACCACCACCATAACATATCTAGGTAGCATGTGAGACGATACAACCATCGGATTGGGGAAAGAAAAGGCGGACGCTCGGAAGGGACATTAAATATTTCGAATTGTAGCACGATACCGGCATCGAGGTCGTACGTTGTGGTGTGCATACCGTATCGCGTAACGGTGAAGCGAAGCTGTTCATTCGTACATAGGCGCCAGCAGGTCAAGGTTGGGAGAAGATAAGAACCGGAGAGTGAACCGAGAGCCAATCAAGTGTGCCTGCTTTCGGAGAGGAGGGCGGGGCTACGGGCCGCAGTGGCAAGAGTACTACCTTGAGTAGGTGCGCACAGGAGAGAGCGCGCGTTTGCCAGTCAGTTCAGTCAGTCAGTCAGTCAGTCAGTCGTGGGAAGGGACCGCCTCGGATAGCCCACATGCTGCTAGGCCCTAAATGGCCAAGTACCGACTCACAGCTGTCAGCGAGAAAACAGTCGACCAGTCAGAAGCCCCGTTTCGACTCTGACAGGGGCAGCCGTGAGATGGGCCTCGACCCCTGTCGCCTCCTGAGAGGCCGGTGAACGCCCGACGTCCAGTCCTCTGGCCGGCTCGTCTTGGACAGCGACGGAGAGGGCGACGACTCATACCAAGGGACCGGCACTAGCCCGTTGTGAAGAAGGATGCCGTGAGCGGACGAGCCCCAGGCCGCAATTGGCCATGGCCCGTAAGAGCACACGCGAATGACAACCTATAGCCAGAGCCCACCAGGAGCCCCTTATTCGTTTTTTTTTTTTTGCGGCGGTCGGCTGTGCAGGGGTTGCAAGGCGGAGCTGGGCCTGACTCTCCACCCTGGAGCCCATTCCACGCATCGGCGGCTGACATCGAGGACTACCTACATAGCAAACATGGAGCCCACGGGCATGGCCGGCCAGTGGCACGAGCGACGAGGCAGCCCTGGAGGTATGTGGTAGGTCTAGGTAAGTATCGTAAGTACTTAGGCAGGCACCTGCTTGCCGCTACCAGTGGCCTGGCTCCAGCACGGGCTCCACGGCTGGCTGGGTACGAGGGCTGTACCTACGGCCGTCACCCACTGCAGCCACGCGCTGGCGGTCACCGGCAGGTCTCGGGAGGCGCGGGGGACGGGCGAGTCGCCACGACTGGGGCTGCTTTCTTTTGCTCATAAATGTCTATGCCCGCCTCCTGCTCATTTGTCCTTGCATTTGGACGGTGATTGGCATGTGTTTCTCTTCATTTCACCTCTTCGTCACTCTACCTTCTGTCATTCAGTCCATTCAGTCCATTCAGTCCATTCTGTCCATTCTGTCACTCTGTTCGGCTCTGGACGAGCCCATTACACTACCCACTAGATACACTGTTCTGTGATCGTCAGCAGCGCTGGGCCCTGCCTTGATCACTACTAGCCTCGCACCACACGGTACCAAGCCTGTTGCTGGGAGACGTCATCTGCACGACCGAACTGATCATCCCAATTTGCTGTTTGCCTGGGTTGGAACCTTGCAGATTGCACCATCCCTCTTCACCTCGCCTCTCTTTTCTAAAGGAGCCGCCGCGCGCGCTTCTGTCGTCTCTCGCTAGCCGCCCAATCCACCCTCAAGTCCAACATTCCAGGCTATTTTTGCTTGGTCTGCCTGTTGCCGGGACTCCGTCGGTGCACCAACGTCCGTTTGTGCCACCCTCGCCCACGATACCAAGCATCTACCAAGAACCATCGCGGTCCTTGCATCCGAGCAATATATTCGTGCCCCACTCCTTCTTTCCGTGTTAGGCACATCTCGTCTTCATCAAACGCACCGGACCTCCGGTTCCCACGCTCGGTCTCGAGTTGCTGACCTTCGTTAACTTTCTGGTTGCAAAGAGCACCCGGCCGCGCTGAAGACAAAAGCCGAGCACGTCCGCTGTTGAGTGGACAAAGCCCTGCTCGGACTCGCACAAAGACGCGGCTCACGCCTTGTCTTTTATTCATTATAATTCGAACAATGTACTTATGACGAAGACCCGTTCATTCAAATAGCCTTCTTTGCCATCAAGGGTTCTGGATTCCTGACCACCCCCGCCCGTTCACTATAGATTTCCCCTTGTCCTCCATCACTCCCTTGGTCGAGACAACTTCATCATCTCGATATTCATACACATATTCGGAAACACCTAGACTGTACCCGGATTAGAAGACAATGTCATTACTGCAGCGCCGGCTCGCTGCTCTGGGACCACTTACGCACTCACCGATAATAGCCCTACGAGACATGGATGTCACCTCAACACAGGCAAACGAGGCCGATCCCGCCGCCACGATTGCCCCCTATGCTACCGGCCTCAATGGCGTCAACCAGCCGGTGAACATGATATTCAAGGATTCCTTGTGGTGGACATTGGGCATACTTGCCTTGATTATCCTCTCCGTGAGGCTACTGGAAATAGCATGGAGCAAACTACGACATGTATCCGCCATGTCGATGCCAGCAAATCAACAAGGATACTGGAAGCGGGCACAATGGAGTTGGATGCCCAGTCTGAAGAAGAATCTGATTTACGCCCCCCTCTGGCGCAAACGCCATAATCGAGAAATACGGTTATCTTCAGCTATCCACATAGGAACCTTACCATCCCGCCTACATTCCGTCATTCTCGGTATATACCTGATAAGCAACATCGTTTACATGTTCTACTTGGACTGGTCCCAACCGAATCACTATGCTTTGGCCGCTGAAATCCGAGGTCGTTCAGGCACCCTCGCGGTTGTCAACATGGTACCCCTTATCATCTTGGCAGGGCGAAACAATCCTCTGATACCGCTTTTGAAGGTCAGCTTCGATACCTACAATTTACTACATCGCTGGATGGGCCGCATGGTGGTGATAGAGGCCCTAATCCATACGATCGCGTGGGCGGTCGTACAGGTTGCAGCGGCAGGGTGGAAAAGCTTCAATGATAAGATCCTTTACGAAACCTTCTGTGCATCCGGATTTGCTGGCACCCTCGCCCTACTGATCCTCTTCTTCCTGTCCCTCTCGCCTGTTCGCCATGCCTTTTACGAGACATTCCTCAATGTCCACATTATTCTCGCCATCATCATCTTCGCCACGACCCTAATCCATTGCGCTTCGGCTTCGATTCCTGGTGGTTTGCCACAACTACCGTATATGATTGCCATATTCGTGCTTTGGTTTTTGGAGCGTTTTGCTCGCATGTTTCGCCTCGCTTACAACAACTGGTCCTCTCGACACGGCTTCACTGAAGCCGTAATCGAAGCCTTACCAGGCGACTGCAGCCGTGTCACGATGCATCTGCCTCGATATGTTGATGTACCGCCAGGAACTCACGCCTACATCCGCTTTAGGGAAGTCAATCCATGGGAGAACCATCCTTTTTCAATTGCGTGGACAGAGCACCACCCAGACGCGGATAGGACACTCGACAAGGAGACGGATTGCAGCATTGCCGCTCTCCATAAAGGCACAACGTCTGTTTCGTTCGTCATTGGCGCGCAGACCGGTTTTACACGACAACTATTTGAGAAAGCGAGCAAGAGCGGCGCCGATTCCATCCGACTCCAGGCAGCAATGGAAGGACCATACGCCGGCCATCATTCTCTCGATTCGTACGGCCACGCTGTGCTCTTCGCCGGCTCAACAGGTATCACCCATCAACTTTCTTACCTCAAGCCCTTGATCCAAGGCTACAATGAAGGGACCATCGCGACAAGGCGGATAACTCTGATATGGATTATGCGCGACACCGAGGCGTTGGAGTGGGTACGCCCCTGGATGGATGAGGTCTTACGCATGCCAAAACGCCGAGAGGTCCTCAACATCCGACTCTTCGTCACGCGGCCCAAGAATTCGAAAGAGATCACGTCTGGTTCTAATACCGTCCAGATGTTCCCGGGTCGACCCAATATACAAACCATCATGGAGAGGGAAGTGGAACAGCAAGTTGGCGCCATGGCGGTCACTGTATGCGGGCCCGGCGCACTCGCGGACGACGTGCGACAAGCTGTGCGAAGCGTACAGAGCACTGAGAGCTCAGTTTGTTTTTTTGAGGAGGCATTCACGTGGTGACAAAACGAGACAGTTACATGCATACATGTACCTTTTTTGCTACAGTTACATGCAAATATGTACCTTTTTTTGCCCTCAACAGAGTTGTTACCTCTTGTCACTATCTCTTGTGGCCCAGGGTTACATGGTCACAAGAAGATTGGCAACAAGGGCAACTTGTAAATACGATGATACCTGATCAGTGGCGGGCGCAAGCCACATAGTCCCTTTGCATTTTCATGAGATTTCTCGGCGGCAGACGTTGGTTACAAACGGCGGATACAGCTATCCAGTACATAGCTTGAGACAGCGTAATACTTGACAATCTAAGATCCCTTAGCAGGGTTATGATAAATTCGAACCCCTTTGTGCTTTATCACAACGTGAACGTGTGACATGTTTTGCCTATTTTCGACCACCCATGTATTATCATCTTGTCCCCGTTAAGTTGGGCTGGTGTTGTCCACGGAGAGTGGTTGGGAAAGGTAGGGGGGCGCCAAGAGCCCGAGTAGGTATTCTGTAGGTGCAGCTTTATTCCTGTAGACAACTGTGAGGAATCTGGAAAAGGGTTTCCAGCGCTAAAAAGAGCCGTCTGCGTAGATCCGGCGCCGGTGCCCTTCACCCGACCTCAAGCGGATGCCCTTAATCTATTGTATTAACAGTCCGGCGCGGTGTTAGTGGAGACGTTGGACGCCCGGGGCCGGAATGGCGGTCCCCCGGGTAGTTTGCCGGAGCTGTTGTAGGCGTCGTACTGTTAATGGATCCGGGCCATCCCGGACACGACGCCTGATCCTTCGGGCAGGGGTATTGGCTGGGTGTGCCAAGTTCTTCTGTCTTGCTTCGTTTCTACGTAGTCCGTTTTGTTATGTACCTAATGTTGGAGTGACACTACTACGTTACGTACTATGTAGGTAGTTAAGGCAGTTAGCTCGAAGCGAGATTACGAATATGGGGAGACTGCATACGGCGGCGGACTCTATCTGACCGACTAACTACTACATGAGCGTGGTTACGAATGACACGGTGAGAGGCTGGAATTGTCTGGATGCAAGACTGGGCCCGGACGGATCGAGTCGGCCGTTATCCCCATAGGCCGCATCCCCATAGGCCGCATCCCCATAGGCCGTTATCCCCATAGTTTGGCCAAGGCGTCGTCGCTCATCGTGCCTTTACTCCCTTTACCTCCGTGACTCCACCAAAGGAAGACGAATCCATGACCTGTGCTGTGGCAGAGTAATCTGACGTCGCATCACGCTCGCCTGTTTATCCCTTCCCGCCCGCCCGGCCATCGTCCGTACTTACACATGAACTAGATACTACCCCTCAGCGAACGCAGGTGCGTGCAAAATGGCATGGATGCACGTGGTGGTTCGATATTCGCCGAGTCGGATGCGCCAGTGGCCATTCTCCGCCTCTGACCAGTGTATGGACCATTCGGGTGCCTTTCTCGGCATCCGGGGTGGAGATATCCCTTCTGGGAAGAGGTCAATCGCTGCGCGGACGCGGGGAACACGGCATGACAGCATTGGAGGCGGATCAGAGGAACCATCTACGTTAGTTGATTATACTTAGGGCGCGCCCAACCCACCCTGTTCCTGTTTACATCTGGATGAGCGTCCGAACCGATCGGTCCTTTGTTCACTAATCGGCTTTCAGAGTGTCGCAGGGTATTGCCCGTGTCTCCCCCGCTCTGCTTGTAAAGAGTTGGATAGCTGGATACTGTCCGCCTATGTCTCACCCAGCCTGCTGAGGAGGTATTACAGCAGCTACTCGCTTCAAGCCGGCGCCTACTCGAAAATCAAGGCCTGGACGAGGGGAAGGTCGGGTACCTATTCGCCAATAAATCACATAATTTAACGACATCGGAGCTCTACCCAGGTATCTACTCGCCTACCTAACTGCTTGCTCAGGTAAGCATTTAACCGGCTATAGCCTTTAGGTAGCTACCCGTCTACCTCCTATCCACCTACCTATCTTCGCTACACCAAACAAGCGAAGCAAGATGCCGATGTATGTCCTGAACACCTCGGAACCCTTAAAGAGAAGGAGAAATTGGAGGTGAAGGGGAAGGAGGCGGAAGGAAGGAAGGAAGAAAGCAGAAAGGCTAATGTGATATCTGTGTCGATCCAGGCTAAAGGATCCGAGTACGAAATACAAGAAGTTCGTGCCCCTCGACCTACCAAACCGCCAGTGGCCTTCCAAGACCCTCGACAAGCCGCCCAGATGGCTTGCCACCGACTTGAGAGATGGCAACCAGAGCCTGGTTGAC
The DNA here is from genome assembly GCA_022385595.1 of Xylaria palmicola. Classification (NCBI taxonomy): domain Eukaryota; kingdom Fungi; phylum Ascomycota; class Sordariomycetes; order Xylariales; family Xylariaceae; genus Xylaria; species Xylaria palmicola. Next base: position 33,869 of record MU281407.1, read on the forward strand.
CCCATGGTCCGCCTCTCCGTTGCATCGTGCTCGATGACGCATGTGTGCTGACCGGGGGTTACAGAGCGGCGATGAGAAGTGGAAGTACTTCGCCATGCTGGTCGAGCTGGGCTATAAGGAGATCGAGGTCTCTTTCCCTTCGGCCTCGCAGACCGACTATGACTTTACGCGGCGTCTTGTCGAGGCCCCTGGCTGCGTGCCCGACGACGTCTGGCTGCAAGTCCTCGCGCCCTGCCGAGAGGACCTCATCCGCCGGACCGTTGACTCCCTCAAGGGTGCCAAGAAGGCCATCCTCCACATCTACCTCGCCACGAGCGAATGCTTCCGTCGCATCGTCTTCAACTACTCGGAAGAGGAGACGCTGGAGCGTGCCGTGGCCTGCGCCAAGTACGCGCGGTCCATCACCAAGGATGACCCCGAGCAGTCGGCGACGGAGTGGGCGTTCGAGTTCAGTCCCGAGACCTTCTCCGACTCGAGCCCCGAGTTCGTCATCCGCGTCTGCGAGGCCGTCAAGGCCGCGTGGGAGCCGTCCGCCGAGAACCCCATCGTCTTCAACCTGCCGGCCACGGTGGAGATGTCGACGCCCAATGTCTATGCCGACCAGATCGAGTACTTCTGCACCCACATCAGCGAGCGCGAGAAGATCTGCGTCTCTCTCCATCCGCACAACGACCGGGGCTGCGCCGTCGCCGCTGCGGAGCTCGCGCAGATGGCGGGCGCCGACCGCGTCGAGGGATGTCTGTTCGGGAATGGCGAGCGAACAGGCAACGTGGATCTGGTGACGTTGGCTCTGAATCTGTATACCCAAGGGATCAACCCAAACGTCGACTTCTCCGATCTCAACCGCGTCGTCGACATGGTCGAGATTTGCAACAAGATCCCCGTCAATCCACGCGCGCCCTATGGTGGCTCCCTCGTGGTGTGTGCCTTCAGTGGCTCTCACCAGGATGCCATCAAAAAGGGCTTCATATCGCGGGAACAGCAAGGCAAGGGGTACGAGGACTATTGGCAGGTCCCCTACCTCCCCCTGGACCCGCAGGACATCGGCCGTACCTACGAGGCCGTCATCCGGGTCAACTCACAGAGCGGCAAAGGCGGCGCCGCTTGGATCATCCTGCGGAAGCTCAACCTCGACCTCCCCCGCGGGCTGCAGGTGGCCTTCAGCAAGGTGGTGCAGCAGCGGGCGGACGAGCTCGGGAGAGAGCTCCTGTCGGCCGAGATCACAGACCTCTTCGAGCAGACGTACTTCCTGCGCGAACACCCGCGCTTCAACATCATCGACTACTCGATCTCCGTCGACCGCTCCCACTCGCCCGCGCCGCCCGCTCCGGGTAAGACCCAGGACACGACGAACCTGGGCCGTGTGTTCGAGGGCGTCGTCGCCATCGACGGCCGAGAGTACACGCTGCAGGGCCGCGGCAACGGCCCCATCTCCTCGCTCGCCAACGCCCTGAAGAGCGTGGGCATCAACCTCGACGTTGCGGACTACAAGGAACACTCCATCAACTCGACATCCACGGGGGCCGGTTCGCGGGTCAAGGCCGCCACATACATCGAGTGCACGGCGGCCGGCACGTCGCAGAAGGTATGGGGCGTGGGCATCCACGAGGATGTGGTCCAGAGCTCGCTCATTGCCCTCTTGGGAGCGGCTAGTAACGTAAGTCGATCTCAGCCCCGCGAACCAGAGAGCATGGTGAGCGGTTTGCGCGATGCTGACGATGCCCACAGTTCGTCCTAAGCCGGCCCGGGAGCCCGGTCCTGTCTAAGCAGTCCCCTAAGCGGACGCCCAGCCGCGAGTTGAGCCTTAGCCAGAACGGCACAAGGACGCCGATTGCGGTCCATGCCCCCCGGGATACGCCCTCTCGTACAGTCCAGATACTGGAAGAGAAGGCGAACGGCGTATGAGGAGGCGAGAGGGGAATAAAAAGGACGCGGGTGCTTATTCATTGATTTATTTTCTAAGGAAATTTACGCATACGGCAAGGCAACACATGGCAAAATACAAAAGTCGGTTCTTGTTAGCATTAACTATCTGATGAGGTATTTCATGGGTTTCAAGCACACACGGAGCATCGTTTTTTTCCATGCCAAAAAATAGAGCATCATCAATCGGTCCAGTGCAGTATTCGTGAAATCTATATACCTAAGATAGCTGTGGGCCGGTCGTATGTGCATGACGAATCCGACCGCCACCATTTGATTGTGTCCACGGATATCCCGGACAGCGCCGTCACTGGAATCACTGGAAACAAGGTGACCAGCGACGGACAACCGTAGGCAGAGGACATGATACTAATCGAATGACGCATGCCCATGCAGCTTGGTGGGAGCTGAGCCGCGCTCCGTAAGGATGACTCAAGATCGCCTGGGTATTACTTCAGGTGAGTGCGGGGAGCGTGCACACTGCAGCCTACAAGACTGCAACTGAAGAGGAGGTACCTAGATCTGGCATTGCGGGGTTGGAGATAGGGAGCATCTGCTATCGGTCAGAACGGGTTTAGCGAGGTGACATCGGTACGTGGGCGCGAGTACAGCCCTGAGGGGAGCAACGGTTTCGGTTTCGCTGCCTAGACGGCACCTAAAGACGGAGTGAAGCGTGCGTGTCATGGAGGGATGGGGAGGGTGGCTCGTGCACCGGCACTCACCTTCGATGCGTGCTAGATGCACTATAGCCTTATAGGTAGGTACATTACCGGTATACCTGTTGGCCAGCAATTACCTCTTTTGGCCAGATTGGAATTAAAAAGAAATGGGAAAGTTCCATGATGATTCTGGGTCATTTGTAGGAGAAGGACACATACCTACACGATTCCGTACTGGCACCTGCGCCTGGTCGATGCAGATGGGTTCGGCTCATGAACCGAACCTACCGTACTTGTACCTCCCTAATGTTTGTGTTTTGTTGTTTTTTTTCTGTAGTTCACCAGCAACGCGCCGTGGCCGGGTGCTGCCGGCTGGCACAGGCACTGGACTATGCCGCATTTGGCCACCCGTTGCCTCATCGTCCCCCAGGTCCCAAGTGCGGGCAGCTCTGGGTCGTCGCTTTCTGGCTTGTGATTGTCAACAAAAATATTCGGGGACCCGCCCACCACAGCGCCCGCCCGCCGCCCGCAGAGCACTATAGGACTACCTAAACTTACCTAGAGAACTGAGGTGCACCCAACCCACGCCGCTACAAGTGCGGCATGTACCTTTTTTTGCGGCTAGTCAAGCCCAGAACTCCCACTGTCCACCGTCCACTGTCCACCAGGTGACGAAACCTCAGTTTGCATTTCTGCACCATTCTACCACCTCCTTTCTGCAACCTTCGACTTTCTTTGCCAGCTTCAGACAACTCGCCTCTGTGTCTCGGACCAGCCCTCGATAATCCCCAGAGGCCCGTTGCCGCCCCAGCTGTTTACCTTCTTCCCCTCCTTCGTCCATTTGCCACTTTGCACCCGCCAGCATTGCCCGTCCACGCACCTGCGCGGCCCCCCCTCCTGACCGACGTCTTTTTTCCTTTTCTATCGACCTCGACCGACTTGCGACCATAAGAGAGCACCAGCCGGACCGCCGAACGACCACCCTGGATCCCTCCTTATCTCCGTGGCAGAGCCCTCCAACTGCAAAGCATGGCTGAAAACGGCGACATCAACACAGTCCTCAGCAATTCGCTGTCCACGGGTGAGTGCACTGCCTGCTTCCCATATCGTAGCCCCTCCACCCTGTAGCGGCCGGGCCCGTGTCGCGGGCGCGCCTCCGCCGCCTTCTCTTTCCCTTTTTTCTACTCGGTCCCCTTTTCTTCTTTTCAACTCTCCCTTCCGTCCTGTCTTTGTTCGCAGCGCTAACCGTGTGTCCCCTCTGCCTCTAGACGCCGCGACCAGAAACGGTGCCGAGCAACAGCTGTCGCAGGCTGCTGATACCAACTTCGTGAGCCGCTCCCTATCTTATCCCTATCTCTGTCCTACCTGCACCGTTCTTGTGCATTCTAACGTTGATTTTCCTATCTCAGCCCCTCTACTTGGCTACCCTCGTCCAAGCTTTGGCCGACGATAATGTCGAAGCCCAGATAAGAGTAGCCGCCGGCCTGGCCCTCAAGAACTCTTTCACTGCCCGCGAGTTCGCTCGGGCGCAAGAGTTACAGGCCAAATGGCTGCAGCAGACGGACCAGGAGACGAAGAACCGGGTCAAGGCCCTTGCGTTACAGACGCTGTCATCGAGCAACTCTCAGGCTGGCAATGCTGCCGCCCAAGTCATCGCTTCGATCGCCTCTCTTGAACTCCCCAGGGATCAATGGCCCGAGCTCATGGGCACTTTAGTACAGAATGTCAGCAATGGCGCCCCTCACCAGAAGCAGGCCTCTTTGACATGTATTGGATACATATGCGACAGCCAAGATGCCGAGTTGCGAACGGCCCTAGTGGCCCACTCGAATGCCATCTTGACGGCCGTGGTCCAGGGAGCTCGTAAAGAAGAGACAAACCAGGAGATTCGTCTATCGGCTATCTATGCGCTCGGCGACTCTCTTGAGTTTGTGGGCAACAACTTCAAGCACGAGGGCGAGCGCAACTACATCATGCAAGTCGTCTGTGAGGCCACGCAGGCCGATGATTCGCGGATACAACAGGGCGCCTTCGGATGTCTCAACCGCATCATGGGCCTGTACTACGAGAACATGCGCTTTTACATGGAGAAGGCCTTGTTCGGTCTGACGATCCTGGGAATGAAGAATGAAGACGAAGATGTAGCGAAGCTCGCTGTGGAATTCTGGAGCACTGTGTGCGAGGAAGAAATCAACATCGAGGAAGATAATGCTCAAGTACGTAATGGTCGCGCTTCAAATTACATCGTGGCAGGCACTAACCAGATTAAACAGTCAGAGAACACTGAGCAGATGCGACCCTTCTATAACTTTGCGCGTGTAGCAACAGGAGAAGTTGTCCCTCAGCTTCTTTCTCTGCTTACCAAGCAGGACGAGGATGCCACCGACGATGAATACAATTTGGCTCGCGCCGCCTATCAATGTCTCCAGCTTTACGCGCAGGCCGTCGGTGCTAATATCGTTCCCCCAGTTCTGTCGTTTGTTGAACAGCATCTGCGCTCGGAAGATTGGCACTATCGTGAAGCTGCCGTGGCTGCCTTCGGTGCTATTATGGATGGACCCGAAGAGAAGACATTGGAGCCCATTGTGAAGCAGGCTTTGCCGGTTCTAATCAATATGATGGATGACAGCTCCATCTTTGTCAAAGACTCGACAGCATACGCGCTAGGTCGAATCACAGAAGCTTGCTCAGAAGCCATCGACCCCAACACGCATCTGGATCCTCTCATTCGAGCTTTGTTCGCAGGTGTCCACGAACCAAAGATGGCGGCTTCTTGCTGTTGGGCACTTATGAACCTTGCGGACCGATTCTCGGGTGACTTCGAAGCTACCTCAAATCCCATAACACCTCACTTCAACCAGAGCGTGCAGACCCTGCTCGAGGTAACTTCGCAAGCTGCTTCTGATTCGACTGTTCGTACCACTTCATATGAAGTTCTCAGTGCTTTTGTGCAGCACGCCGCGACGGATAGTTTCCAAGCTATTGCTCAGCTCTCAGATGTCGTCATTAAGCGCCTCGAAGAGACGATTCCCATGCAAAGCCAGGTTGTGAGCATTGAGGACAGAATCGCTCTGGAGGAGATCCAGACCAGCCTAAGCACCGTCTTACAAGCTATTATCCAACGCCTAGAGAAGGAAATTGCGCCGCAGGGTGACAGAATTATGCAGGTTGATCTGCAAATCCTGAATACCGTCGGGCCCAAATCCAGCGTTCCTGAGGCCATCTTTGCTACGATCAGTGGTCTGGCCAACGCTATGGAAGAGGACTTCTTCAAGTACATGGAGGCATTTTCTCCCTTCCTCTACAACGCTCTAGCCAACCAAGAGGAACCAAGTGTCTGCTCCATGGCTATTGGCCTTGTCAGTGATATCACGCGTTCGATGGGTGAACGCAGCCAACCGTACTGCGACAACTTTATGAATTACCTGCTCAACAATCTCAGGGTGGGTATCCCTTTGTTCTTCCGTCATATCATGAACTTGTCGTAGTACAGTAACTGACATTTCTACAGAGCGCTTCTCTTTCTAACCAGTTCAAGCCTGCTATCCTGCAATGCTTCGGTGACATCGCCAGTGCCATTGGTGGGCATTTCGAAACCTACTTGTCCGTTGTCGCGCAAGTGCTTCAGCAGGCCGCCTCCGTTACTGCGTCGCCTGATGGATCTTATGAGATGTACGACTACGTCATCTCTCTACGAGAGGGGATTATGGATGCTTGGGGCGGCATCATTGGTGCGATGAAGATCAGTGGCAAGAGTAAGGGCCCCTGACCCCGGTAGCAATGATATTTCTTACTGACCTGTAAAAGCTCAAGCTCTCCAGTCTTACGTACAGTCCATCTTCCAGCTGCTCAATATCATTGCCCAGGATATGAATAGGAGCGAATCCTTGATGCGATCCGCTATGGGCGTCATCGGGTACGTATTTACCAACATTGGTAGATAGTATGAATATACTAACCAGCGTTTAGTGATTTGGCTGATGCCTATCCCAATGGGGAGCTCTCGGACGCATTTCGGCAAGAATGGCTGAGCGCTATGATTAAGGAGACGAGGAGCAACCGTGAATTCCAGTCGCGGACTATCGACACGGCTCGGTGGGCTCGTGAACAGGTCAAGCGCCAGCTCGGTGGCACCTCATCAGTAATGCAGCAGACCTGAAGTCCCGATGCATTCTCGCCACTGTAATGCTCCCCTACGGTGCCATACCAGAAGTCACGGCACTCAGCTTCCCACGACTCTCAGGCCGGGCCAGTCTAGGCTTATCAATGCTCAAGTTGGAAGAAAACCCAGCAACATCACCATTCTCCTCCCTCACCCCAGCACACCCTCCCACCCTGTCACTGCCCTTTGAATGAGACATGTGTATATAGAAACCTTTTCGCTGCCTTATTGAACCCAATACCCCCGATATCACATTATCCCCCTTGAGTCTTGATACGTCACATATTCGCACCCCCCACGTACCCCTTCTTGCTGAGTTTTGATCCGGTTTTGAAAGCACAAGCAAACCCGGAGACATGCGTTTAGAGAGTAGATAAATGTATGCCCCCTTCGTATCGATGGGGGCCACGAAGTCATGTAAAGGAGGGATATCGGAGGAGTAAAAACTTGCTCTTCGGCACGGAAAACAGGCTACCCGTGCATGTTGGCCCTATGTGGCTGACCATCTGTTCAAGTGAACAGACACTCCAGACCCGACGACTGTAGTCGCTTATGCCCCCCCCCCCCCCAGCAGAGATGGAGATCGGGGTTATCAGTCCGGAAGGCGAGTCGACACCAAATTCGCTGTTCCGAACGGGTCGGGGCAACAATATGAGGGGCGGCTCCATCCATCAGTTGCGGGAGCTACTCTACTTACCATCCTGCCTCTGAGCCCACGCTTTCTGCGTTGCCGGCTCACCTCGACCAGCACGTACCAGATGTGCACCCCCGTAGATAGTGCCGATACCCATGAATAAAAAGGCTCTGTCTACTCCTCATCAATCCAACTTGAAACGCTTCTAGATAGTATCCTCGTTAGTGCTGTGTGTGTGTGGTCTATCCCCGACGTGGTAACTAGAGATACGTGTGTGTGTCGTTACCTAACTTGGACTATGTATGATATTGCCGATGTGCCGGGCGTCCAAACTGTTTCTCAGGTTGAATAAGAACGCTTGTCGAGGAGGGAGAGCTAGGAAACAAACAAACAATCTACGCATAACTACCCAGCACAGAACGCATAGAAGAAGCTACCTAACTAAGTACTTTGACTTATCCACCTTTGGTTCCTCAAACCACAGGCAAAGCAGGCAAGCAAAGAGAAAATGATAGAAAAGGGGGAGTGGAACAAAAGTGTGTCCAATGTAGGTATAAATATATATGTGTGTGTGTAAAATCAATTGCTCGAACGCTTGAGAGAATTCCGTTGATCTGACTAGGTATCGTAACGGGAGAATTTCAGTTGGAGAAACTGAAAACAGGTACCTCACTCATCTAGGAGGGAGAGAGCTACAGCGGTAGTTATCCGGCCCGCAGTCAGTCCTTGGACTCGGACCCTCGACAAAGCGTATTGATGTTCGTAGGTTAGATAAACCATTTGACTGACTCCCCTGTCAAGATTGAGTATAACCTAACAGACAAAACAAACATTCCGTTATTCGCGGCCAAATAGAGACGGGGTTATATAAAGAAGTAGGCATATATACTAATATATATACTTATATATAAATTCAGACAAGCCACCACTTTGTCTCTAGCGACACAAGTCAATGAGATGAGAGGGGGGGGGGGGGATTCAGACTTTTTAAAAATACATCCCTTTTCCCCGCTTACCTTACCTCCTATTTGTCGCAATCACCCACCCATAACGAACTACCGCCAATGAACTGCCGCCAACGAACCGTCGCCGCACGCTCAGAGAATTCAGAGACGAGACGAGATGAGACGAGAGAGCCAGCTCATGATTAAAAAAAAGTATTTCATTTGTTTTTTCCGTGAGGAACATAAAATATATCGATCAAGCCAGGCAACGCACGCCCCATAGTATATACATATAACATGTGTATATAAAATCAAACGACATCAAAAAAAAAAAATTGATCCCCTTGATAAACAACCCCAGTTCTTCAGATATACCTCAAAAAAAAAAAAAAAATCAAGAATCGGATAGCGCCGTACTAAATTTCCCGCCTGACGTATCCCCCTATATTTCTTTATCCCCTCTATACAACTCCTCATTATATACCCTTTTTTTTATATATATTCTGTGTATACAACATAGAGTCTTAAACCTCTAAGATAGAGTAGAGGGTTTTTTTTCGTCCTCGATATACGTGTCGTGTCGGCTCAGGGCCCTGTCCCGGTAGGTCCGTACGGGCTATAGATGGCCGTGGTGGCGTCGATCGCCGTCCAGCGCGCGCCGCCGTCGACCATGATCTGCAGGTTCGAGTCGAAGCCGTCATTGAGCGTCATGTTTCCGTACTCAGAGTAGTACGCGGCCGCATACGCGTCCATTGTCGGCGCGGCCGGCGCGTGTGTAGACGCCGACGCCTGGATGAGCATGTCGAGGCCAGAGTTTGGGGCGTAGGGCCCCTGCCCCGCAAACGGCTGCTGGGATGGTGGTTGTGATGGTGCTTGCGACTGTGGCTGCAAATGGCTATGGGGATGGCTGGTAACTTGTTGCGGGGGCTGTTGCGGGGCTGGTTGCTGGGGTTGAGGCTGATGTGCTTGTACGAGAGAGACCTGGGGCGCGGGAGGCGGCGCATATGGTGTTGATGAGATATTGGGTTGTGGTGTGTGAGCCTGTGGAGACGTAACATATTGTGTCTGTGAGAGAGGCGGCAGACAGACCGGCTCGCCAAAGCCGCTTGGCGCCTGCTGTAGAGGTGCGAGGCGTGGAGGTTCTCCTGCAGCTCCCATATCTGCGGCGTTATGCCGGTGGTCTGCCGCCGGTGGCGTTGTGGAACGTGATGTGTGGAACTTCTTAATTGAAGGTGTGCCGCGGAAGCCCGGGGCGTTGAGGCGCGGGTGCACCGCATTGAGGGCGTACGGTTGAGGCTCTTCGATCTGGTTCAAACGTCAAGTTAGCCACGCCTACCGAGCCTCGAGCCTATCACACCGTCTCTTGATGTGAGATAGAGATTGCTTACGCCATCTGTCATTGTACCTGACTGGAACGAAATCTTCTTCGGATTCTGATCTTTGAACCACTTTTCTAATCCATTGGCCCAAGCAGTCGCGAGCGGCCATGTATGTGAATAAGCTCTTAAGATACCGAGGCTTCGCGCGTAGATCATGCGACCTTCAGCCTGCGCCGCTTGCAGGTCGTTTCCAACATGCTGGACATCCACTACCCATTGTTCGTCAGCGCCACCAAGCTCTGTCTACGGCAATCAAAGTACTTACGCTGGGGAAATTTGACTAGATAAGAGGCCAATAATCCACAACTATATATAATGAAAGCCTGAAGGCATGGTTAGTCAAGAGATGAAGGTGAATGTAGCTTAAATATTGCTTATCACTTACGGCCATTTGCGAGCCTAGGCTCTCGATGGGTGTCCCATCCTCGAAGTGCGCATCAATCTGCTCGTACAGCACTCGGACATTGCAGAATAAGTCGTTGGACATGTTTTGATAAAACTTAACTTCCGGATTTGTCGGGTCTCCTTGAGCATGGCGTATCATTCTAACCCACATATTAATGTTGAGGATCGAGTGTTTGGACTATCACCAAAACTTACTCGCTCATGTAAACCTTCCGCAGGACGATATGGCAGAGGCGCAGACATCCCGTTAAGCTGAGGTAAGCCTGGGACAAGGGGAGTTAGTACCTGTGCGCCCAATCTGCTTCAAAAATTGCTGCACTTACCAAGTCTTCCTCGTAGTGTCTGTAGCCGCCGAGTAATATCCTTCCGAACGCATGCTCTGGCGGCAAGTCCCTTTCCCACTCCCTTAGTCGGCGATTTAATTTTGCAAATTCACTATCTTCATCCTGTGGCCGCCAGTCTTTTTCATTGTGAAGTATTCGGCGCGCTATTATACCCCAGAAATTATGTACTTGCATAAGAGAGGCAAGCAAGGGTCGCGGCCGGAGTGAGCAAAGGCTGGGATCCGCAATAGCAGGTGGCGTGCCTTCGAGAGCTGCACGTTTTTCGGGTATCCGACCAGCCTCGAAGTCTGCTTCGTCACAAGGTAGCAGAGCCGTGATATCGCTAGGCGCCAAAGATACGGGCTTGTATGGCCCGGAATGGAGGTTATCTTGGCCTAGTTGATCACGGTTAGAAAGGCCTTAGCTCACGAAAACAACGAGTCTGGTACTCACTATGTAACATCCACTGTTGGAAAAAGAGAGCGATCATCAAGTTAGCTTTCTAGGTATCTATAATAAGATTGCAAAGCCAAGAGCGGAAATCAAGAGAGGACCAAAAACACCACGTCGTAGGAATTAAATCATCAAAAATTACTCACAAATGTGCGCCTTGCTGCCTCTGCTCGTATCCGTTGTACGACGTGGGATTTGTTTGTGATGGGGCTATAGGCTTCTTCGCGATGAAGTCGCATCAGGGCAGCCATTCTGAATGCTATACCTGCGCTTATCTTTTCACCGCGTGAGTGGAAGGTTGAGAGAGTTGATAGCAAGTGAAACCCACGTAGCTCGTATTTGATTTCCCAGAGCCTTGCTCGGCAATGCTAAGTAGATAAAATGCTTGGCATCTTTCCAGCGTCGGTTCCAGATAGATCTCGTTAATGGCAAGGCGTTGCGCCTTTTGCATGAATTCGTCCGCCGCCTTGAGTCCGTCGCCGTATGTCTTGATGAAGTATTTGTTGAATCTGGCGCTGATACATAATATACTGAGTAGTAGGAAGACGCTCACGGACTCGGTGTTCTCCCTTAAACCAGCAATAAACATTTTCTTGGGAATAAAGCCGATCTGGTAGAAGTGACGAATGAAGGTGTGAATCCCGTCGACTATTACCTCCATTTCAGGCAAAAGCTCCCATTCATTCACCAGCCGGGGCGGCCGATAGTTAGAAAAGGTATCCAGCCCCAGACTCGTTACCGATGGCGGCTCTCTCTTCACCTTGATTATGTCGGCTTTGTTCTTCCTATCGGCCCGCTGCCGAGGATGGCGAAACGCACGATCTTGGTCCAAGTCCCCTCTACTCGGAAATGCACTATGGAACGATAGTCAGCGTCATGGAACGAGCCCGTTATTCCATGATAGTAGGCATTAAAAGGAACTCGTTACCATTCTTCCGGCACCCCGGCTTCTTTACAGGCCTTGCAGGGTGCGCTCTTGTCGTGCAAGCATTTGCTACGCAGCCGACGACATCTATAGAAAAACAGTCAACAAGTGAAGCTATAGTAATGCGTATTCACGACCTGGTCCGCTTGGGGATAGAATCAATACTGTGGTTTACATACCTTCGGCAGGCAATCGGAGCACGACGCTTCACGGGCGGCGGCGGCACGGCGGCATTGTTAGACGAGGCGCCAGACATGGAGGGCGACATCGTCGCAGACGAAGAGACAGCATTCGGAGAGGGAGTGTTTTCGAAGCCCGGTGACATGCTCATGGTTGCGAGGGTTGTGAGTTGAAGCGGCAGGCAGACAGAGGCCGGGACCGGTCTGACGCGCTGCTAGACGGAGGGCCTAGTTACGAAGTGGATTGTGACGTAGATAAACAGATGGATATAAAGCCGGAGGACGTTGCACAAGGGACTTGGTTATTACCAACAGGGCGGCACGGGGTGAATTAAGGTTGCCGTGAGAGATGCGAGATGCCGCGAAGTCTCGGCAATGGTGCAGGCGGGCAGGCAGACAGGCAGGCAATGTCGATGTCCTAGTGGGACACGGCGCCAGCGGGTAGTCTGACTAAGACGAATTCGTCGAGCACAGGTGGGAGAGCAGCCGGACCTGGATTCTCTTGATCTAATAATAAGATTCAGTGGTATCAGCAGCGGAGACCAGGATCGGAGCACCGTCGAATCAAGCGGCGATGAGCGAGCCAAGACGACAGCAGACTCTGGGGATCCGGGACGGGTAGGCTGGTATCTGGCAGCTCGAAGACACAGGTCAACAAACAGATAGAATTTGGCAATGGCCCGGGTCCGTGTGCATAAATGCATGCCTCGCTTTGCCGCCGCTTCCTCGCTGCCGTCCTTCTCTTTTCTTTCTGGCTTCCTTCTCTTTTCGGGTTAACCCTGTCGAAACGGCGCAAGGAGGGTGCCGGCTCAGGAAGCGAGCGAAATGACAGCGGTACACACGCCCCTTCGGTAACTAGGTAGACAGACAACCTAGTAATCTGCAGGACAGTCCGGTCTTATTACTACTCTCCTATGCAGATCTCGCTGGCCCGAGCAGATTAGGCTAGGTGGTGCAAAACGTCCAAGCCAGCTAGGCGGAAAAAGAGACGGCGCGCGCAGCTGTACCCCTTCCGTATTGGCATCAACTCAAAGCGGTACCCGGCGACGGGGTTCACTTACTGCTAGCACGGCAGATGCGAATCCAAGCAGCTAACCGTCCAAGCCTAGCGGGCTGCGCAGAGGGACCGTGGCCGTGGACGCAGAGGGACGCGATGGAAACGAGAGGACTGCGACGCCGGCGGCGGCGGAAGAGCAAGGTAGGTTACCTGGGTAAGTACTTGTAAGGACGGCAGCGGCTCGGCCAGTCACGATACCGCGGGCAGGACGGTCAGAGAGTCAGGCCATCGAAACGGAGCGAGGCCAGGGGTACCATGAGCGAGTGGGCAGCGGTGCACACTGGCTGCTAGGCGGAAGTGGTGTAGTGTCGTGTTGGCTCTCCTCTGATCCCGGGCGATGGATGGAGAGGGGGGGGATGGGGATTTGCGATTCACGAGGCACACGTCTCGCTTGGAGTAGGTAGTGCTCTCGGTCGTCAAATACCTACTCATCTCATCTCGACGCGGGACATTCATGGCCTCACAATAACCATGTCGATGTAGGTATGTGTACTACCTATGTAAATGACGGTGGTGGCTAGCTCGGTTGGGGCGTGGGCGTGGTCAGGTCAGCAAGGGTACGTACTTGGTATACCTTGCTCCGGAGGAATGTAAGGAATGTACTATGTAGGGCCATGGCTGCTTCTGTGGTTGCCAGTCAAGCCATCTGGCCACCTGACTGCGCACCTCCTGTACGACATCGCTCTTCCTGTCCTTGTAAGCATGCACCACCCAAGGTGACCCAAGGTCTGTCTTATGTAGCTTGGGCAGTCTGGGCAGTCTAGCCTCCGGGGAGCCAGGCGTGGAGCACCTGCTGCAGATAGTCCATGCGCTAACAGACCAGACCCCTGAGCGGTTGCTCTTGGTCGGGTGGTTCACATTTCAGGACAGAACGAGTAGCTAGACTAACTGGCTAGCTAACTGATTGGAAGGCGGGCAGCTGGCAGTTATCACCCCCACCGCATACTTACCTAATGAGGTAGGCATAGGGCCCTACAGCTGTCCAATTATCACCATTGTTCTGTTACTAATGAGTTTTGGTCAACCTTCAGGATGGGCCGAGTGATTACTGTGCGGAGTCCACGGCTTTGGTGTTGGCACGTATTGTGGTACGTACAAGTATTTTGGATAGGTATCGTAACCACTTATGTAAGTTAATATGTACTACGTGTAGAGGGGAGACACAAGAAATCAGCTCGCTGCGTTAGGCAAAAAAGACGCTGTGAAGCTACCTTCCCCCCCGTTGGGCATTGAAAATCTTTTGCTGTACCACCCCGAAATACCTATAGCAGCATAAATAGGAGGTTAGAATGCGCTGCTGTGGTCGTATTACACTAAACTACTACGTTGGATCCCGGGGTAGCGTGAGAGGAAAAAATGTTGGAGGACCACACATCGGCAACGATGATCCCTGAAACGAGCCGGCTGCTTGGTATGCCATGGTAACTTCGTCCGGACGACAGCCTTTACCTAATCATTCAACTCATCTAATGCTACTATGGAATTGCGCCCGGCTATGGACGGTGAGAATCGTCTCGTCACCTAGCAGCCAGCCAACCAACTGCAAGGGGCAATCTGTGTGGTCAGACAGAAACAAGCGGGCCGTACCTACCAGGTACCTACGTACCTACGTCGGTCGTTTATCAACCATCCAGCTACCGGTACCGAAACCCAGGTTTTGCGAGTAGATAGCTAGTTAGCTGCCTGCGATAGCTAGCCATCTTATTTGTAAATGGCTGGCTCGTAAGCCGTCGGACGGCATGACGCGAGCGAGATGCAGGGCGGATGAATTATGCCTCGTCTTACAAGCAAGCACACGCAATGTTGCACCTTTTCTCTCTCTCTCTCTCTCTCTCTAGCTACCCATATTCCATAGTACCTATATTCCCCACGTCGCCACGGGCATGGGGAATGCTTGTCTCATTAGGTAAGGTGAGGAGGAGGCTATTATTATTTTCAGGTTTAGAATGACCGTCTCGGCAAGTTGGCAAATTGGGCAGATGGCCCTTTGCGAAGTTGCTGCTGCTATTCTTGTCCCGTGTTACATCGCATTGCCTGCCCGGAAGGACATCTATCTATCTATCTGGGCCGGCCGGCCGGCCCCCCCATCTTCCTGTTTGCCGGGGGCATTCGAGGGGGCGGGAGAGCCCAAAAACCGAATTAAGCTTTTCTGCCGAGGGGGGGGGGGGGTCTTCTAAGTACGGTTGCTCTAGCACGTCTACTACCTACGCGCCTTTCTTTTATATTAAGTAATAACCTAAGTTAGGTGACTCAGTAGTATCCAAACCTCTCTCCAACGCAAAAGAGATTGCCATGCCCACAAAATATAGGAGACCAACTTAGGTAGCCGCCTAGATGAAGAGACACCAAAACCTGCTGTTTATTTGTGTTTCGCACCCCGGCTGACATAATCCCATGCACGCCTCCATCAGATCAGAAAATCCCACCACCACCACCACCACCACCACCAACGTGTTTCCGCTTCCATCGTTTCTGGCTCTTTGCTGCCGCTTTGCTTTGCTCGCCCCGCCACAACCTGCTTACATGTATACATACCCATCCCTCACCCCCATATTATTCCTCGCCCAGAGGCGACGACAACCAACACATGCACATTAGCACCTCATCTCGATCTGAGGACTTGGTACCCAGTTAGTGCCGAAGATTTCCACACATCGCCCTCCCAGTCGGGGTTGCCGTTACGCTAAAACAGAGCTAGGTATTAAATCATCCCGATATTACATCCCCCCCCCCCTCAAATAACAACAAGCTTCCCAGTCACACACTACTTTGGTAGGAGGACTATGTCCGCGTCGATTTGGCCTTGATAGTGTTAAAAAAGGTGTTGCGCTACGGCAGATACGTAGCCAACATCGACGGCTCTAGTCGGATAGAATTAAGGGGGGGGGGTCGATGGACTCCGTGGCAAGTAGGTATTCCCTGCCTAAGTATACGTACACCTTGGATTTCGCACCTCAACTTCGAGCTACACGCTCCATACGCTAGACCGACACTATCCGGCTTAGGACGTGATATCTTAGCTAATAAGCGCTTGAGCAACCCAGAGACGCATGCCGCGGTGAAAACTGTGACCAAGGTAATAAATACTTGGCGTATTGATAGGCTCAAGAGGCTCGCTCCCAACCCATTGACAGCCTCGTGCCCGTAGGACTATGAAATGCCTACCGGACAGCAAGCTATCGGGGGGTGACGGTATGTGTAATACGCATGCCACCCATGTTAGCGATGGATTCATCAGAGGCATAGTTCCATCCTCGTATAGCTCGTATCTTAATGAATAGCAGATAAAATGCATAAGACACTAGATCCTTTTCATCCGAGCCCGCGGGCCACGTCTCATTACCGACTAGATAAAGGTAGAACAGCGCCGATGAACAGGTAAAGTAGCTTCATGTTATCCGTCCCTCTTCCCCATATGAAGCTGCAGTCGGGCGAACCCAGTCTGCCGCCATGCAAAGTTCATCGCCCCGACCTGACCACCAACCCCAACAATGCACCCATCCCAAAACGAATCCAAAGGCCCACTTCCCCAAGTCCAGCACCAGATCTGTCTATGCCGTAGCAAGGTGGCACGCATCTCACCACCCACTATGAGAAGCAGGCCCAAGTCTCCCAAAAACCAGAAACGCCGTTTACTTCCCGCGATGCTCCCATGCTGATAAACAAATATGACTCGCCGCCCAGTCGAGAGTTGTCCCCATCTACACTGATGACGATGTTATACACATGATGGACCAACTACTGGTCCTAGTAATTAAGTATGTCTGGGGAAATGATGCAAAGAGTGCTAATTCATGACTTGTGAAGGTTAATAAGAGGTATAATAAACGGGAGAGACAGGCCGTTGGATTCATGCCGAAGTTTCGTCACCTCTCCCATTAGGAATTGTAAGTGAGAGTTGTTGACCTTGGTTGCGGTCTTTCATCGGCTCTGCCATTGTGTCTCCTAGGTGAGCACCGGCTGTTGTGGCACCTGCTTCTTGCTGGCTATGATCCGCTCCGTGCAGGTTAACCGCCTCATCAACCAAACAAGAGGCCGGCGTTGTGGGTTCCGGTGTTGGCGTCTTCTCCCCTCTCGATGGCTCATCCGAGGTGAGTGTTACGCACGACGATGTCGACACTCTGGAAATCCCTGAAGACTCCTTCGCTGTGTCACCTTCTTTCGGCGGCCGCGTTGCTTCGTGGCTAGTACGTGTAACTTTCTCACCCGTCACAGCGGGATGTGTGTGGGTATCGCGGGCCGGTACCACGCCGCCCCCAATACGGCTCCAAAACATTTGGTCCCGGAGCCGTACGCTTTCTTCCCAGGCAGCTCGCTCGGAATCAGCATTATTGGCACGCCAGTGGCCGTCTTTGACCATGCGAAGAAACCCTAGAAAGTCACAAGTAGAGCGGACGCGTGAAAGACAATACTGGCAAAGGGGATATCGCTGAGCCGACTCCGATTCGCTTGTCCTAAATCGATGGTTGCGTAGATGCGGCTCATCCTTTCGCGATTCGCCGCAAAGCGAACAAGGATAATGTTGCGGTCTGCTAATAGATGCGAAGGGACTGTTCGTGGGGATTGGTTCCACGACCAGAGTGCCCTCCGTCATGGCACTGAGTACAGAGCGCCGGGCTAACCAGGATAGTCCTGGAGCTATATCGAGGCGAAGTGTGGGCTCGATATCCTCGGCCAAGGCTCGCTTATAGAACTTCGTTTCTTTCAAAGGTGGTAAGGGCGTCGAAGGGACCGTCGACCCAGTGCTAATAGTCGAAGCAGGGGTATTGGGTGTCTGGGGAGACACAGTTGTAGATGTAGGTGTACCGATGGTGGACAATGATGCTAGAGAGGTATTCGACGAAGCGGAAATGGCGCTACTCCCGGAAAAGCTGAGGATTGGGAGGCCAGTATACGACCCAGAAGAGACTCGAGAAGATGTTCTCCTGGAAGTTTTGATGAGAGTGAGAAAATCCTCGTAAGAGGCGAGATCCGTCCGCAAAACAGGATGAATAAGATGATGCAGATTCGTCGGGTACGTAGGCGCAAATGATTCCAAAACACCAGACTGCGAGGCTCCCTCGGAAATCTGTGTCTCATCATCCCTTGGATCATACTTGCTGAATCCAGGTGACGACGGTGTGGTCCCGCTATGATCATCATGATCAGCCGCCATCTGTTCCATAACAAGCTTCAGCTGCGCCAACTGTTCCTGTTGCGACTTCAATAGGCCCTCCGTGTCGGCTAATTGTGCCTTGAGCTGTTCGTTTTTCCGATGATGAATGTCCTGTTCTTTCTTGGCATCTTCTTTGGCCGTTATGACCATCTTATTGGCTTCCTCGAAAAGTGAGACGGTCAAGGTCTCAAGCTCCTGTTCAATCTTTTTCTTTTCCTTCTCGACTTCCAAGCGTCTGGTTTTTTCTTCCGTGACGAGCATGAGCAATCTATTCTTTTCCGTTTCAATACTCTTCCGCGGAACCCAAGCATCTCCGGTCAAGATTTCTCTTTGTTTTGCGACAAGGGTTTCCAACTCGCGTATCCGCTCTCTCGATGTATCAAGTTCTTGTCGTGTAGCAGAAAGGGTATCGTCGAGGGTAGTTTGATGGTTGATCGCGTTGATGAGTTTGGTGCTAAGCGCAGCTACTTCCTGGTCCAGATCCGGATGGTGGCTCGAAGTGCCGTCGGCGGGTGACATGGCCCTCACCCTGGGATCCGGGAGTGTGCTATGGTCTGCATCCTCCATAAGAGACTGCGAGGAGGGCATTCGTCCGAGCCGAGGGGGCGCCAGAGACGCGGCATCGTTCTGGACCATGATTTCGATGACATTGGAGGAGGAAAGGGATTTGGCCGGCGGTCGGGAGCGAGGAGAGGCATTGGAGGACGGGCTCATGCTCGACACAGAGCGGAGGTGGCCCAGAGAAGTCCGCTGGTGGGAGGGATTCGCGGGTTGGTGCTGCGACCAAGCAGCAATCTGGGCGAAGCTGAGGGACATCACATTAGCCTGCAACTCCACGTTCGCATGCGGCGTCGGGAATCGCAATTTCGATGGGCTGTCGGCAGCGGCAGGCTCATTTCAGGAGGCTGGTGGCCGACGGAACCGCACGTAATTGGCAGACACCACGTTGCACAAGACCAGTCACACTTACGAATCCAGCTTGACGACTGGTGGACCGGGGCGGTCCAGGAGACGCGAGAACCCGTTGCTGCGCTTAACCGAGGAGGGACATTGGAGGGCGTGCGGCGGGTGATGCGCGGGTAGACAGACGGCTTTGGGGAAGCGATGCTGGGTCCGTCGACGAGATCAGATTCCCCGCGATGGTGACCGTTGTTTGGGTGGATGTGGATGCTGATGGGGGACGTATGTGCGTGGACGTTGTCCGTGGGGGAGCGGGCGTCCGGTGCGTAGGCGTGTGGACTCGAACTCAATATCAGTATCAGCCGGCCGAGGCTAATGGGCAATCGACTCGGGCGGAGCGTATAGTGGCTTGGGATGCAGCCCGGTTCAATCACAACAGGCGCACGCTGCTGTCGCTCACGGGCATCTCCTGAGCGAGAAGGGTTGTATGCGTAGGAAGCCGAATACAGCGCGTACCGTAGCGGCGATATGATGGTACAAGTATCAAGTAGACGGGTTGAACAGCGGATGGGAGAAGAGCTTCCAAGGATGCTAGCCGCGCTGGCTTGGTGGAGTAATGTACTATGGCCACCAATGATGGCCGGCTGGGCGCTGGTGGAGGATTGGGTTGGGCAAGGGTGCCGGCCAAAGACAGTCCGCAAACTTTTTCCGACGTGCACTTTACGTACTACAAGTACAGTCTACCAGGGGTCATCAGGTACGTACCGTATACCTGTAGGTAGTAACCAACACCCTACCAGATGAGTGGTAAAATGCGATTCCAGCGATACCTATCTAGTAAGCTAAGTCCGGTATTTATAAATGGTATGGGGAAGCACAGGTATCGGGTAGAATCTACCGTAACCGGATAGAAACAAAGAGCACACGATATTGTTTGATTCAATGGCTTTACAAATTGTGAGACCCTGAATTGGAAAATCGAATCAATGTTGATGATTGCAGTGGCCGGTTCTCAAGCCTCCTTTCCAGTTAGCGTAGCAAGTACTAAGTAAGTAGATGGAGCCGCCCGGTTTTTGTGCCCTTGTATCCGTACGTACTGCAACTCAGGCCAACTTTGACTTTGATGTCGTCATCTGGTGTCTTACTACTCCGATGATATTCATCGAGACCCGACACCCGTGACAATCACAGCATGACACCATTCAGAGGGCCATCCAAGTCAATATCTACCAGTCACTGAAAACGGAACAAGTGCGCATCGAAGCAATTAGGCTCGCCCTAACTTCGGATACTTTGGAGGGGAGAAGAGAAGATAGGATAGATGGCGCCGCTTGGTTGGTCGTATTGTTTGTCGCTACCGTGCACTATTAAAATCCCATCACTAATCACCCATC
Source organism: Xylaria palmicola (assembly GCA_022385595.1). Classification (NCBI taxonomy): domain Eukaryota; kingdom Fungi; phylum Ascomycota; class Sordariomycetes; order Xylariales; family Xylariaceae; genus Xylaria; species Xylaria palmicola. The sequence continues at coordinate 54,361 of MU281407.1, forward strand.
AAGGCTAGTAAGATTGGCTGAGATACCCGAACACAAGGTACCTACCTAGGTAGGTGCCTCAGACAACCCAATCCCTGTAAATCACTTAAACAGCTTGTAGTAGATGGGCTCTCGACCTTGCCTTGTCCGTTTGTTGCCACTGCCACAATTCTCGTGGGAGAGTCCAGGCTCTCTCCGTGGCCCCAGCCGTTGCTGACTGCGCCCTGCTCTTTCTTGGCCTCCAGATACGCAACATTTCGCACAGCTGCATACACTACGGCCTAGCGGCTGGTTTCGAGCCCAGAGCTTGCGCTATTTTCCTTAACCAGTCTCCCGTCTGTCGTATGCCCGGCCGGGGTCGCGCTTTAGGAGAGCATTAGCACGACCGTGCTCGTATTACATCGGTGAAACCACCTGGGCAGCTTCACTTATGCCAAACCCCAGCGCCCATCTCATTATAGGTAGCGGAGAGGCCAGGAAGACCCCCTGCTGCTTTGTGACGAGGCGCCATGGGGGCAGCCCCCGAGAGTCCAGATCAGTATTGTACAGTCTGGAATGTACTATCTGAGCCCGTCTTCAATCCCACGTTGCTGACGGGGATAAAGAACCAAGACAGTTTCGCTTAGGCTTACTACCTGATTTCATCACCCTACTTGTATTTTTTCCCCTCCTTCATACCCGTAGGTGCCATATGCCTAACGTATCCATGCTCCACCTTTTCTTCGACTCAGTCCGCCTGCTTAATACCCAAGTGCTAGCCTTGGGTTGACCCCTGAAATAGAAGGTGGGCAGTCTATCGCATTCAAGTTGCCACTTGTACGTACAGGTGTCGAGTTTCACAGGACAGAGCTGTGTCGCCTCGATAGATACGCTTACTATTTTTTGTCCATCAATGACCGACATGTGAGTGAGTTCATGTGCTGGTGGTCGGGGTCGGAAGCTGCCGCTGTCGAGGCACTTTTGTGGTACATGATCAATCAACTCACCTGATGTTATCATGTTTCTCGGCGTTGATAGGTGCTGTAACATGCCAATCAAGCATTGTCTTGACACATGTTTCAGCAACTCGCCTAACGGGCCACCACCATCTACGAAGGGAACTTTTTCATGGACATGATAGCGTGATCCCCGGGTTTCGAAATTGGTTTATCAACGACTACCTGGTTCTGATCACCCGCGTGAGGGAGGCTGTATCTACCGGATACCCGCGGCCATCGGTTCTTTATATAGTAACGCATCTGGCGGCAATGGTCTCCTGTGGCTCTGAAAACGTGGGACATGCGTAACCTCCATGCACTCACCGTTGACCTGCAATTGCGGAGACAACAGCCGCGCCATCGCCGTCGAGTTTATGACCTGGCGATACTCGATATTATCCAGTAACCAGGAAGGGTCAGGGAGCACCCCCGTACCAAATTGTGTACCAAATTCTACGCGTGGCATTCGTCCTATCTTTAGCCGGAGTAACACAATGCTTTAGGTATGGTACTGTTGATCTCAAACCTGGAGTTGTCAAGGTTAAAGCTTGTAGGGCTGAGGCCACCATCCCATTGCGTAGCCACGATGAATCGACATTCTGACGACACATAACTGTAGGATACTACGATCTCCCCTACAATCGATTTCCTTTTTTTTTTTTTTTTTTTTTTTTTTTCATTGATGCAGTCATCTTTACAGCACAATGCACAATATGAAAATAGTGCTTGAAAGTAGAGCGAAGCCACGGCTCTTGGGTAGAAAGTCACAACGATTTACGGCGGCAAAGATGTATCAACCCTTCGAACCATCCTATCAGGCTGCGAGAATCTAGGACAGTAGATACGGGACGAAAAAATTGGTCTGCCGCTTGACAAAACGAGAAACCTACTGAAAGGTATCTCGAGATTACCAGCGCTACTGTGGAAACGATACAGCAAAGCGCAAGCATGAGCAAGCGGTGATTGTTGAGAAAGGAGGAAAATACGACTCGAAAAGCCGCACCAGTTAAATTTCAATAGTAGGGACCACCGCTGGCCTGTGCGCCGGATTGGCGTAGCCGAAGATTTCCCGTAGGTAAGCTCCAGCCAGCCTATAGGCAGCCGCTAGGAAATCGCGGTGTTACGTCGGCCCTTGAGACGATATCCACTTTCATAGAAGCTTTCTTTCCACCAAATTTTGCGCTGCCCGCCTGCTCGAAACTCTCTTCACCATTCTTCCCAGCTTTCCCCTTCTCACGATGGAAAACCTGGGTGAGGAGACGTGGGATGCCGTCATCTGCGGCACCGGCCTGTCGCAGTCTCTCCTGGCTCTGTAAGCACCCGGCCACCACCCCTCTCCCACCCCGTTCTACCGCGTCGGCACCGTCGATCTGACTGACCCAGCATGCTCCCGCGGTGAAGCGCTCTGTCACGGTCCGAGAAGCGCATTCTCCATGTTGATGCGAACGACTTTTACGGCGAGCACGAGGCCGCGTTGAGTCTGCAGGAGGCTGATTCGTGGGCTCATCTCCACGCTGGCGCCTGTGCCACAGAGCAGCTGGACAAGCCTTCTTCGGCAAATGGTTCTGCCGAAAACGTTGCTGCAGCAGGCGATAATGATGAGGGCGATGCCAAAGACAATGTGCTAGTGAATAAGGACGGGCTTGCAGCAAACCCTGTATCGTCTGGACAGACGCGTATTTTCCGAAATGCACAGGTGTGGAAGCATCCCAGTGCCGAGGCACAAGGATTGTCGTTCCCCAGGGCTTATTCTCTTGCCTTGGCGCCACGGCTTATTCATACAAAGTCGGAACTCCTCTCGCTGCTCGTCTCGTCAAAGGCGTACAGACAGGTTGAGTTTCTAGCAGTGGGCTCCTTCTTTGTCTATGGTACAGAAGATGGCGTTGCCGGTGCAACACTGGCCCGTATACCGAGTAGCCGGGAGGATGTCTTCTCAGCACAGTCCATCCCGGCCAGGTCAAAGCGCACACTGATGAAGTTTCTCAAGTTTGTAGTTGACTACGATTCAGATGACCAAAGACCCTCGTGGCAGGGAAAGGCTAACGAACCGCTCTCAAAATACTTGATAGACGAGTTCAAGTTCGATCAGGGTCTTCGGGACTGTATCCTCGCACTAACTCTTACCTTGGATGGAGAAGTTACCGTGGGAGATGGCCTGGCAACGATTCATCGCCACCTTACTTCCATTGGACTTTTCGGACCCGGTTTCTGCGCCGTATATCCCAAGTGGGGCGGGTTGTCTGAAATCGCCCAGGTAGGATGCCGCGCTGGAGCAGTTGGCGGTGGTATATACATGCTCGATACCCCAGTATCCATACAGGAGAACGGTGAAGGCGAAGAGATTTCCGTGAAGCTGTCGAAGGGAGTCACAGTCCGAACCACTACCTTGGTGTCCTCGCAACAGACTTGCTCACGAGCTTCACAAACAATCGCACGACTTGTGGCCGTTGTTAACTCGCCACTTCAGGTGCTGTTCGAGACTTCAATAGAAGGCGCACCATCACCAGCTGTGGCTGTCGTTTCCTTCCCACCAGGCTCTCTCCCAAACACATCTGAGCTTGGATCAGCGCTCCCAGTCTATGCATCCGTACACAGCAGTGATACTGGGGAGTGTCCATCGGGTCAATGTAAGTTTACTTTCCCTTCTACGGCTCCCTTTCTATTTGGTGTTATGATGATCAAACACTTCGAATACTTATCTACATTGTCTGAGCTTTGCTTTGACGAATCTTAACCTCTGACAAACTGATTGCACCAAACCCTTTTGTTCCCGTCTTCAACCATCAGTGGCTACGGTAGTTTGCTAATTACCCCCGGCCTCACTAGGTGTCGTATACTTGACTATGCAAGCCGTACCGCAGTCTGCAGGTGTCCTTGACGTAGCCCTGGCTGCTCTTTTGAAAGCCGCCACCACCACGGGTGATGTGCTCTACAAGCTGTATTACGAGCAGGGCATGAGCGCTCGCAACCCCTTGGTGACCTCGCAAGGCAGTGCCACTGCGTTTGAGCTCCCATCTCCCTCGCTTGGCCTGGCATTTGACGATAAAATCCTAGATGCTATCAGGGAAGCCTGGAAGCTTGTAATGAAGAGCGAGGCCCCGGATAGCGCGTTCATGAGATTTGAGGACCGCGAAGGCATCGTCGATGATGACGATTCCTATGACTAAGATAGTCCGTTAAGCCAGTCGTTCTCCCATTGTCTATCTGATACGATGTACGCTAGCTCGATAACGATATATGTAATGACTGTAACTTCCAATGAGACACTTCACAAACACTGAAATCTGTAACGACGTGACCTGTCACTTTCACCATCACCAAAACGAAGATAGCAGTAACCATCCGATAGCCGTGTGAACTAACTAGGAGGCGACTCCATTGACGAGAACAATTGTATTGATACCTGCTACGAAAATACTGGTCTCTTGTGGACGAGACCTAGCTAACCCGGTCCATCCGGATTCCGAAATATCCCCAGAACGCCGCCAGGCAACAGATTCTCGAGATGGATCTATTTCCACTCATCTCGTCAAAGCTCGACAGCAAATCCATAAAAGCCGTTAGAAAGTATCCTCCCAGAGATCAAATTGTCCGGTGTCCAGTCCGGTCCGTATATTTCGACACACCCCTCTTCCTTGCCATTAAAGTCCAGCTTCTCTAGCGATCTGTTCCGTTTGTTGTTGTTGTCATCGCAATAGCAATATTCCAGATAGAGATGATGTCCCTACCATCCGCCAAACCAAAGCTCATCCTCTCAAACTTTCATCCCAACCCAGATAGTGCCAAAAGGCTCGTGATCAGCGCCGTCCTGCTGAACGTACATCTTGTCTTTGGTAATGAGGCACAAGATGTGGTAGAAAGCGTGCGCAGCCGTCAACGGTGCTGTATCTCGTGGTACGAATAAGTCATCAAAGGCAACCCATTTGCGACCCATCTCGAAGTCTATGTCTTGCCGATGCTCGCCATCATCCCTAACTGCCTCTTCCATATAGTTTATAAAGTTTTGCCCCTCCCAGTCAAGTTGAGCAAAAAGGCCATCATTCTGAGCTTGGATTTGCTCAGGGGCAGGCTCTACTCCCGGCTCGTAATCCTCAGCACCGAGATCAGGAGCATGTAATCCCTCAAATGAAGAGTCTGCCGATCCGATTCCGCCTCCTAAACCACCATCACTTCCAAAGCCACCCATAGGCATGTCGTCACTATAGCGCACAATATCTAGCGGATCGCCGCGCTTGCCCAAGGGACTTGAGAGTTCGCGACCCTGCTGAGCCGGGTTGGGCCGATGGGCCGATGATCCAGGGACTGCTGAGGAACCCCGATTCCAAGGCAAAAGGGTGGAAGATAGATGATCGGACATGGGGTGTTCTGCCTCCCTACCAAGCTCCGGGGCGGCGTTATCAGCAAAAGAGTCATAGAGATTCATGAAATCGTCTTCTTGAGCTTCCCTCGCCTGTTCCTGCTCATTGTCATCATCTGCTAATCTGGGTTTAACGCGTCGTCCTTTCTGTTGTCTATCATCCTCGGTTGCATCGGACACAGTACGACGCTTTCTACGGCGTTTCTCGACTTCAATGCCGGTAATTCTCGTAAACAAAGCATCGCCAGAAAATTCAACAGCTAAAGGATGAAGTAGTCCCGGCACACTTATGTTCTGGCCGATGCTAGCGATTCCAAGTCCGAAAGTAAGGAGCATCGCGTTTCTCTTCGCCTGGGTCGCGGAGACTGTGCGCGTTGAGTGGGCACCGCAATGCTCCAGGTAATCGGACTGCCACTTGTTAAGGATTCTCCGCGAAAGTTGCGTCACTTCATCGATCTGCAACTTTTTCCTCCTGCGAGCTAGTGCTTGTCCGCCATGTTGTCCGTCATCTTGCCATGGTGCATGGAGCCGGGGCTCAGGAAAGGGTTCTGCATCTGGAAGCGGCGCTTCTTGCATGATGAAATCGCCTTGATCGTCAACTATAGGTTGCTCGTCAAACTGTGCATGAGGAAGGTTGGCTTGCGCGCTGGCCACCACTGGGATTGGTGGGAGAGGAGGAAGAGGTGGTTCTTCGTCTACTATCATCGGCTCGGCTGATTCGACAATATTTCCGTTCTCGTCTATCTCAAGACCCCAATCACCCTGTTTACCAAATAAATCATCGTCTTGATGAAAAATAGGCAGGTCATCATCGAGCTTGTGTGCTGAAGACAGGCCTTCAAAACCAAATGGGGATCCAGATATGCCCCACGAACTTGAGCGATCAATGTCCAACTGAATTGCGAATCCCTGGTTAGGGCTGTGGGAGCACGAGAGCTGAGTGCCGAGAGGCGACATCTGAGAAGACGTCTTCTGGGTATCGGCCCGACTGATGACCAAAGTCTCGAGCTCATACAGTGGTAATGGGATCCTAGGATCGAATGCAGGATCATCTTCGATCATGTTGCTTTCCGGTCTGCCACAAAGTTAGCTTGCCCCAAGCGAGACTGACGAGGACCATACTTACCTTGCCTTCACCGTCCCGGGGTCTAGTTGGTTGCCAGGGAAGTTGTTGAAGAAAAGCTGCATTTGATCCTGGATTTTCTTGGCATCGGCAACCAGGTAGGCGTATTGCTGGCTGTAGACACGCGAGACACCGTATAGAAGATTGCCCTGTAGACGCAGAGCAATGGGCGCACCTGGCTCGAGAATCTTGCCGCAAGCGTTGTGTACATCAACCTCCTGTATAGCCTTGCGGCTTACCCTCCTCGTACCCAACCTATTCCCGATAGTAGCAACAAGCCTGCGAGGCGTGTTGGCGATGGCCCGGCACATGATGCAGTGGTAAAGTGAAAGAGAAGTTTGTGGATAGCTTACCATATGGTGGCGACGCCATATTGGCGGCTCGTGAGGACTTTGGGCTCCGGTTAGCCTTTACGGCGAAAGGTCAAGACATGAACAACACATACTCTCGTGGCTGTAAAACATGACGATAGAAATTCGGCGCGCCGAAGAGAGATGGTCAATAAAGATGCTCAAAACAGTGCTTGCAGCGTAGGGCACGCAGACGTCTCGAACGGTGGATGATAAGAGGCTCTAACTATGGTACTAGTATGCATGAGGACGGAGTACGGCGCACTGAATGAGGGATTGTGTTGGGGGGAGGGGGGGAAGCGTGGCCATGTGAGTGCGAAGAGGAGGGGGTGTAGGAGACGAGGAGGCATACAGATGGATTGAAGTGTGGCTGGGATTCAGAGTGGTTTCCAGTCTCAAGTTGTAATCACATCAGTCCCCGGGGCAACCTACCGACTGACATGCAATAGAGGCAGTGACGACCTCCCCATATCTGAACTTGGGAGCAGCTTCCCACTCGAGTGGTCACCTCCCAGTACCAATTACCTGAGCATATGTTATGTGAGGAAGGCACGTGTATGGCACCTACCAATCACAGACAACCTGTAATGCTACCTACCTAAGGTCAGTAGTACTTTCATGAGCACCTTAAGTATGTATCTCTATGGGTTTTAGTAGGTTCCCGGTACCTACCAAGTGATTCAGGTACCTCGATAGGTAATAAGAGGGAGGAGGTACCATGGAGGTACCCAAGGTAGCCTTAGTCTGAGTATCGGCAGGTAAGTTGTGGCTACAAAGTGACCGCATGGGTTGAGATCATTGTGCTCGAGATACCTAGTATAGGTAGGTCGACCATGGACACATACATCCCTCTGTACCTAAAGAGCTCAGCCGTTCTCACCTTTACACCTAATTCTTTGGGTTGCAAAACGCCACGCCATTTACCTAGGTGATAAATATGCTCATACTTGGCCAAGTGTGGTAGAACTTCTGGTCTGCGTAGGTGTTCGGCTGTATAATCTTTTATGGAACTGGTTATTCCGTTGTTGATCTCGGCCAAGAGCCCATCCAGAGCCGATAAACGGACAACAAGACTTGACCAGGCCAATGATTATCCGAGATTGAGTGTTCGTCGAGGAGACTCAGAGAGCATCAAGCAACTGCAGTGTATTTGGTAGAATCCCGTTAACGACCACATCAGGACTCGGTAGCAGCACCATCAACAGGTGCTTTGAGAAGATGAGATTCTCTAGGCCGGGCCTTTACAAGGCTATGTGCTACCGGATGCCTGGCAAAAAGGCAATCAGGGTCACATACGGAGACCACTTCTTGAACAGCGGTGAAAAAAAGCGGAAGAAGCAATTGCATGCAGCCACGGACCTGACAGGTCACGCACAACCTCCAAGAGACACTAGTTATCCAAATGTAGTGCAGCACAGACGCTGTCAGAATGCGTCAACTGGAGAGCTAGCTCATCCAACAGTCGGCCTGTTATCACCTCTGTCTACAGGTTTCGCCTTGGGTGGAACGATTTAAGGGGTGCTGCTACATCTTACTTAGATACTCGATGTCTTGCCGATACAATATATGTCAACAGGTGTAAATCGCAATATGAAGAGTTTGATACGTTTAAGAGTTGTGCCTTGTTGATTAGTTTGCTCAAGTTGGGTTAGTATTTGACCTGGAGGTTAGACAGGGTAGGGCTGATTCGAATTACCGGCACTATGATGTCGATCCGGTACGAAAACCAAGGTTACGGACCAATCCGTCTGAACATCCTATCCGGGAGAAAAGTGGATTCCTCCGCAGCTTCCTATCACTGTGAATAATGCTGCCTCTTTCTGACGATGTCAATCCCCACTAGAACGTAAATATCTTTATCGCCAAGTGAGTCGTCGCTCGAGGATGATGAGGTTTTCCGCCAAGCTCCCCATTACGAGTAGAGCTATAAGCTATTACGGAGAGCTCGATTATTCACAAAGAGCTCGGCCGTAATTATTAGTCCTTGCACCCGATTGTACGTCTCAATGACTCCAACTACACAGAAGCAGAGCGCCGGGAATACCGGCTGATCAACCAGCTCGGATGCGAGATATTCAGGGACTGAGGCTCTCGGCGACTGGTAGTTAATATCTGCCAGTGTACCAAGCATCGCTAGGGAGGTGGGTACAGCAACCTGATGTGGCCGCGGATGATCAGAACCGAGCACGCCGCAACGCACGCCAGCTTGTCGCACGCGCCTTACGTGCGCCAGAACCTGCGACGTGGCGAGTGTGTGCCTGCAGCCCTGCAGTCTTGTTCCAGACAAGGCACAACCGCTGCCGCAGCCGAGGCGTCTCTCATGTCTAGATCTTAGTTTATCTTCAAGATCGGACTTGCCTCGGAAACAGCAAGATACTATCACGTTTCTGTCAAGGATCAGAGATGCCATCCTCACTGCAGCCTGGGATCAAGTCACTAAGAGGCGGAGCGAGCGTGGGGACCAGCGAGATAAATTTAACGGAAGAAACCAGGTAACTGCTTGAGCTTGAAAGTGGCGGTACGCGTCTCCTTTCCCTAAGCCCATAGACCTCTTCCTCATCGTGAGCATATGAGACAGCCCGCTGCATGCGGCGGCGGGCTTGGAGGGAGGTTACTCCATCCGGGATTGATGAGCTGGAGACTGTTCACCTCCCGGATCCGAACAGCCTAAGGGTTACTGGGGAATAGAAAGGAGCGACTGCCCAGCATTTTACCCTAGACCGACGGATGACAGCGAAGGAATGATGATGAGCTGAGAGGTGATAATACGATTTTATTTTTAACAGCAAAGTCGTATCATGGAGAGATACCCTACTAAGAGAGAGAGCCACCAAAATACTCGATAGGTATCCCCGGCGTCTCTCTAGCCAACAGCATCCAATCGATAGCGTTCAGCTGCAGGTCGAGCAGAATGTTCTTTTGAAGCTCCACGAGGTATCCTAACGTGCCAAGGACGAAACCATGTCGTATCTTTTTAGCGTTCTTGCACAAAGGATTGTTATAGAAGCGGGGGAGCTAGATAAAAGCTACGGCTCGAAGAATTCTGTGCCCGCCATCAAAAGTTTTACCCTTGACCCCACCTTCGAGAATCACTCTATGTACGGAGTACCTATTTAATACGGTACTTTAGCAGGCGTTAGGTACTTCTATATATGAGTATTGATTAGATAATAAGTTGAGACACTCGGTTTTCATACTATTAAAAGAAATACAAGAAGAAAGCGAGTAACTACGTTGTTCATATCTACAATAGGTACCCTAACAGTAGATCTGCTGATCTATGTATTGATCGCGCTTAGTATAGCTTTACCAGATTAGGAGCACTTTTGGGTCTGTCACTTTGCTTACAACATGCCAAAGTGCTTCTTATTTTCAAGCTCACTCATGCCACATTTTGTAAGTTGAACTACGCTGGGTAGTGTGAAAAATTATGAGTCCAGAGTTTGCCGGCTACATGGCCACCGGATGCGGGTGCCAACCTCGCACGTGACAAGATGGCGTAATCGGAGAACGAAGATGTAACGGCGAACTCGCATCTCCGACAACCCCTCGCATATCTGCATCGCGCCCACGATGGACCCCCTCGTCACCTCCGAGCTGTCCAGGTGCGACGATGGCGTCCCCTTCCGCCCGAGGCTGCACCACCTGCACAGCACCTGGGCCAAGACCTTCCTGTCCCGGCCGGACCTCTACTTCCAGCCCGAGACGCTGCCCGAGATCGAGAAGATCGTGAGGCTGGCGCACCGATGCCACCGCCGCGTCACCACCACCGGCTGCGGCCACTCGCCCAGCGCCCTGACCTGCACCTCCTCCTGGCTCGTGAACCTGGATAGGTACAACCGCATCCTGTCCCTCGACGAGACCACCGGCGTCGTCGTCATGCAGGCCGGCATCCGCCTCTACCAGCTGTGTGACGAGCTGGCGAGGCACGGCCTCGCCATGCCCAACCTCGGCAGCATCAACGAGCAGTCCATCGCCGGCGCCATATCCACCGGCACCCACGGCTCCAGCCTCCGCCACGGCCTCATGTCCGACAGCGTCCTGTCGCTGCGCATCACCACCGCCGACGGCGCCACGCGGTTCTGCTCGCCCGACGAGGACCCGGAGCTGTTCCGCGCCGCCTCCCTGTCCCTCGGCGCCCTGGGCATCATCACCGAGGTCACCTTCCAGGCCGTGCCCGAGTTCACCCTGAAGTGGCAGCAGGTCATCGACGCCGACGCCAAGATGCTGAGCGCCTGGGATCGCGACCTCTGGACGCGGACCGAGTTCGTCCGCGTCTGGTGGTACCCGTACACGCGGCGCGCCGTGGTCTGGTCGGCGGAGAAGACGTCGGAGCCGCCTGTGGCGCCCCCGCGGTCCTACTACGGCGGCGCGCTGGGCTACTACGTCTACCACAACCTGCTCTACGTGGCGCAGTACGTCCCGCGCATCCTGCCCTGGGTCGAGTGGCTGGTCTTCGGCCTCGAGTTCGGCTTCGCCAACGGCGCCAGGGCCCAGGCGATCCAGCCCAGCCGCCAGGCGCTGCTCATGAACTGCCTGTACTCGCAGTACGTCAACGAGTGGGCCATCCCGCTGCACAGGGGGCCCGAGGCGCTGCGGCGGCTCGGCAGCTGGCTGAACCGGCTGGCCCCCACCGACCCGGACTACGTGCCGCACAACATCCCCTTCTCGGCCGAGGGCGTCTGGGTGCACGCGCCGGTCGAGGTGCGCGTCACCGACGGCTCGTCCGCGCGGCCGAATAGCCGGGCGTACCTCGACCCGACGGCCGACGACGGCCCGACGCTGTACCTCAACGCGACCCTCTACCGGCCGTATTACCACGACCCCCCCTCGCGCGTCCGCTACTACGAGGCGTTCGAGTGGCTGATGCGCGATCTGGGCGGCCGCCCCCACTGGGCCAAGAATTTCCTGACGACGGGCGAGGAGATCGAGGAGATGTACGGCGGCAATATCCAGCAGTGGCGGAAGGTCCGGGAGCGGGTTGATCCCGATGGTGTTTTCGTCGGGCCCTGGCATCGCCGCAACGTCCTGGGAAGCGGAAGTACTCTCCTAAACGAGGAGATCGAGGCCGGCTCTACACAGGTGTCCGACACGGCTGTTCACTTCAGGGGCACTATACCGACAGGGAGCGGCGTTGGAAAGGAAGAGTGAAATTCATTTTCTTGCAAGCTTTGTATTGGGTACGTGCCGCATATATCAGAGCGCTCTTATTCAGCTCTAGAGATGTGATCTTCTGTCCCCCAACGCCAGCCGTGAGGTTCAACCCTCGAACACAACGTAAAACTAGTCTCTCTGCACCGTTCGATATGAGGAGCAATGTTCAAGTATTTTGTGTATATAGTTCTTAGGAAGTGGGTGGGGGCGGTCTTTATAGGGAAAAAGACGGCCAGTGTGCGTCCATGTTTGGTTGGTGCCCGCGTAGTTCGGTACCTCAGCTATCTTCAAAACCTCTGGTTTCTTACGTGAATGTCCTGATTCAAACATCCAAATGCCAAACCTCGTCAATCCAGTCACACCGCTGTATACTAGTGTTGTTAGACACACCAATTAACTGCTATGGTTCCCCTTCATTAGACACGCATCTCTCCTTTTACGCTAATTATCTTCGGAATAAATGATGCAGCGCGAGACGTGTTTGTTTGCAATACCATGTTACTGTTAGTCAGCTCAATCCTACCCAAGATAGCCAGCTTCAACAGCCGTCTTCTACCTAAGTTGTGGGATTTTCCCTTATCACTATACGCCACGAGCTTGGCTTTATTCGTCACTATCAGAAGAAACAAGACAGGACTGCTCAGTAATCCGTTGCCTACCATACCGTATTCTCATGGGCGCGTTGACCTCACGACTACATCTTAATACATCGCACCGGATCATGCACTCCGTTCGAATAGCCGAACAAAAGGATAACAAATATCTGTCGCAGCAAACTAAATATGCTCGACGCGGAATCCCAGCCAGCTTCCTGAAAGCCCTCTTCACCGCATCCTACACGCGCTTCTAGTCTGTACTTGGGTGATGATATCTCGACATTCCAAAACAATGGCACTGGGTATCATGATTCTCATTTCGTCTATATGTAAATTAAAAAGCAGCCTTGAACTCCTGCCATCTAGCTTCGGCGACCTGGACAAATCTCCTTATGACCTCGGCCCCGACGACCGTCCCGCCGCTCTTCGATATACCCAAGATCTTCGTCTCGCCACCCGCCTCCGCGGAACGGTCGACGACGACGGTCACCGTCTCGTCGCACAGGCTCTCCTCGAACCTGTCGGGGTCGACCAGTATCCAGAACGACCCCATCGCGGCGCCCGTCTTCCGGCTCTGGCTCTGCTTCAGCCGCTCCTCGGCCGCGAACACGGCCGCCGTGCAGGCGATCGGGAGGCCGGACACAGACAGCGGGACGGGGGCCGCCCGGCGCGCGCACAGCACCATCTCGCGGTCGGCGTCCCAGGCGGCGCGCGGCAGCTTCGTGTCCCGCAGCGCGGCGAGCACGGCGGCCCAGGCGGCGTCGAACGGGTTCCCGTCGAGGGAGATGAAGAGGAGGTCGATGTAGAGGACCCAGTAGGCCATGACTTCACGCGTGGGCATGCCGTCGTCTGCGCCCTCCCCGTCCATATCCCGCATGCGCCCGTCGTCCTCCGCCGCCCCATTGCCGTTGCTGTCGCCGTCGCCGTCGCCGCCGCGGCGCTTCTCGTGATATATCCGCAGATGCTCGACGTCGAGAATGCCCGAGCTGTGGAGGAGGGAGTAGATGCGCGTGCTCAGCGTCTGCGCGAGGGTGGTTGGGGGCACGCCCGGCAGGAAATTGGGCGCGCAGCCCGTGGCCAGCTCGATGTTGGGCACGAGGAGGTCGTAGTCGCGCAGCTCGTCCGTGCTGGCGGCGCTGCTGCTGCCAGGGCCCGGGAGCGCGGAGCGGTAGTTGGGGATCTGGGACGTCGCGAGCGTCTCCCCGCGCACGCCGCATATCACCGTGGTGTCGCCGGCGCGCACCACAGCGCTGCCGTGGGCGTGGGTGAGGGAGGAGGTGTTGATGGCGGGCGGGCGGGCCTGCGTCGGCTGGCGGCCGTTTGTGCGCGAGGACGGCGTGGCGGCATCGGGGGGCTGGAGGTTGGCGAGGAGGTACGGGTGCGGAGAGAGCTTGGCAAAGATGGCGCTCGAGAGCGTCAGCGAACTCTGGGTCGCCATCGTGGGCGTCGGGAGGGGGAATTGGGCGGTTGATGCGTCGGGTGATGCTCTTGACTGACCGCGTTAAGAGGGTTTGGAAATTTCAATGGAGCTCCTTCAGCCTCGCGGGGCGAGTTAGTGCTTTGGTGGGGTAAAACAGTGGACTCACTTCGCCGTCATATGCAGGGGTCCTCTGCTGTACTTGGTCTGTAAGTGTTAAACCCATCTGCTCATCAACTTTACAACTAGACTATAACATGCAACAAGAAAAGCCAATATCCGGGCTTTATTTTTGACTTGACATGATCAATAGATTGTTACCAATGGTACTGGCACATTCTATACATCGGTAAATCAACGTTTGGGTATTAACTGGCTCGCTACAGGACCTCTAGCGGATAACCTCTGACTCTCAGCTGCGAGTTACGGGTAACTCCGTGTCTTGGTGTTGCTGTTCCAACATGTATGTTTCTGTGTATTACGCTTGTATTTAGTAGGAGAGATAAACATATTGGAATGAGGAGGATATTCGCTTGCATTGTTTGAATCTCCCCGAGGCTAGAAATACCTACTTGTATAGACGGGGCAGACAGGGCCAATGCCTATACCCCGACTTGAAAATAGGTACGGTATGTTTAAGTAAGTACCAGTTATGCATCATCCTCTCCATTCAAACTTGAGGCAATTGAACAATTCCATTTCTCGAATGCCAGCCGCTCCCGTTTGGCCGAGTGGATGGCGTCAATCAAAAGTCAAGGCAGACAAGAAATACCGCACATCAGTACTACCCAGCATCCAAAATCTCAACAGTGATTCTTACTCGCATGTCATGGCATGATTAATCAAAAAGCAACTCTGTAGTACTATGTAGGTGTAAGACGACTCTTTACCGGGTATCCCCTTGTCACATCTCTTACCTACTCGTACATCTGCATCCGCTTCCTCCCGCTTGCTACTATATCATAGTTGCTTGTGATTGTTGGCTTTTAAGCCTTGCCGCAGGTTCTTATACCACGAGTCGCATGATATCAAAACGACCCAACTATGCCTTTGTTGGTTCAATGTAAGCATTGCACCTTGGGATCGATAGCTTGGTTTGGGTACCTCCTGCTAACCTAACCCTCTTCGGTTCCCCCAAGATGTGCCCCGAGATACTATGTAACTAGTAGATCTAGGTACTTCAGGTACCTATCTGAGCGGCGCCCAATGAGATACAGGTACTCAAATACCTAGTTCTCAGGTGTGGACCGGCTAATAAGCAGACCCCTTCCTTCTCTGCTCCGAGCGACCGTACAGCACCTCCTCGCGAGGCACAACGGCTGCAACCTCTTTACCCTCGCGTACGCAGCGCACCTATTCTCCGTGTCTGCTGCGTTTGCGTTTGGCAGAGGCATACGTTGGATACCTGGACGGAGACCGAGACCATGCTTGGCGACTGGGTAGGTACCTACCGTGCCTATCCGTGTGGGCTGCTCATGTACAAGTAAGTTCCAGCAATTCGGTATGTCCATGAGGTACCCACACGATGCCGTCCCATCACGTCCATCACAGTCACAGTCACGGTGAAAGGGACTTGTGCTTTTATCGAATGAGAAACCTCGACCCCTTTCGGCAAGTGATGGAGCTGGGCGCCAGGGGTCTGGCCCAACTGCGTACCCGGATTCGTCAGGACGCGGACGCAGGTGTTCATGGCGATGGGGAACCCGCCGAGGGCCCTGGCAAATGGGCTGCGTCCGTTACGCGCCGGGACTCCTTCCGCTTCGACTACAGTACTTGGTGCACAGGGTGATACTATGCTGGTACTATTTACCCAGGGATAGATAGCGAGGTCTCTTGGTGGCATCCGACGGTAGTTGTTGCAAGGTCACGAATACGATTTGAATTACCCTTGGCTGAGTTTGGGGGCACAGGCTGGCCCACGTGCGACACCGACGCCCGCCCGGTGACCACGGTATAACCTACACCTACGTGTTGTGTGCGGTTTGCTTCTCGGGGCGTCAACGCCAGAGAATTTCTATTCCTCCTGACTCAGACTAACTACGACAACTCTTCTGGAAGAGTATTGGTGCCCATCGCCTTGCCGAATATCTGCTGCCTGACTTCCCTGACTTCCCGCGACCAAGTAGCAGTACGCATGATGGTGCGTGCCAATCGTTGCTAGCAGCTCTGGTCACTCGGTTGAGATCCTAGCACATAGCAACCCCGTACTATTACTGCTTGGTGGCGGGAGCGCTGAGGAGCGGTGCCGGTTGGTGCTGAGGAGTCAGGACTCTGTGAAAAGACTCAACCACGCTACCTACATATGTAGACATACCTGGTGCTCCGTACCTATATGCAGTCTAGGGTAGCTGGTCCAGGGGGCAAGTGAGGGCATTGAAGGTTGAATCCTGGTCTCCTGTCTTCCTGGTCATGATCCCGGCCCCGCCAGCCTTGACGATCCTGCCACCCTAGTCGCAACGGCTTGCCAAGGAGGCTTGATTGATTGTTTAACTCGATCTAGCGTCTGTCCTACCGTTCTTTTGCCCACGCTGCATGGGGATGAGGTGTGGCCTGCGGGGATCAAACTGATCGTCGCCAGCCAATATTAAAGTGCGGTCAACCGCTGGGCCACTCCCCTTCACACTTTTCGTGACTAGTTCGAGTCCCTTGTGCGCATTGCTCGATTCTGATTGAACGAGCTCGTTGAATTGGGAATGAGGGCCAGGCCGGCGCACTTGCGATCGTGCAAAAAGCTCATGATCCTCCGAACGATTGTGTGACGACGTGACACCTTCCCGCTGCCTGCTACGCTCGACGGGATCAATTCCCCGCCCCTGTCCAGCGGCCGCTATCTTCACATCCGCTATATTCATCCGACTTTACCCCAACACCCTTTCAGTCCTCTTTCTGTTCTCTCTTGTCGCTCTTCCCGTCATGGTTCCCACGGGCCTTCGGACCCTCACGGACGTGCCTCCCACAACATTTGATTGAGGAATACCGGAATCCTCAACTCCTGACAGACCCTCATTCGTTTCCCGTCTGTCATATATGCGTTCGATGGCTGAATAACCTGCCTCTGTTGAATACACGGTGAACCTAAGCTGTTTGAACCGGGCCCGCGTCAAAGCGTTGGCTGGGGGTTCCGCCAGCGGTTTTTAGGTATCATGGTCAAGAGGTGGCTGGCGGTATTGATCTCAGTTGTATAGTTTCAGGGAAGCTCAAACTCCCTTCATACGCCATGAGCTCAACGACCCACCCTGTTCTGGCACGAGCCATTGGGGTCATGGGAGGACTTGCAAAGCGTATCTATATACCGGTTACACCAACGAGCCCGCCCGGTTTGATCGAGGCCACCACGGTCGATCCGTGGACGAAGTCAGGCAAGTATGGCCTCGCATGGACGTATCTCAGCCTAGCTTTGGTGGCATCTGTGGTGGTGGTCAGAATATGGCACTGGTGGCAGGATAAGATACGACAGGCCATCTATAAGCAAGAAGTGGAACAATATTATCGAGACTTGTATAGCCTCAGTCCGAGCCAGGCCCCGACACAGTTCTTTCCCGAGGAAGGGGGAGAGAAAAAAGACTTCAAGCCCAAAACCGACTTCTCCGCCGTTGGCCCCGTGCTCGATACTTTGGCGCTGTTCAGATGGGTGTTCTATCGACCCATTCCCGATATCGTATGGCGCAAACATCGATTCACGTTCTCGTCGCTTGCCGTTTTGGCCCTCGGCTTCGTCGCACTGGCCTTTACGTCGCTGTTCGTCTTTCTCAAGCAACCGCTCTATTGGCAAAGCATTCAGTACGGCTCGCCACCAGTAGCCATCCGATCAGGCATGATTGCCGTTGCCATGACACCTTGGATCATTGCGACAAGCATGAAAGCGAATCTACTCACACTCGTCACTGGTATTGGACCTGAAAGACTCAACGTTCTGCACAGGTGGGCGGGATATTTGTGCCTTTTTCTCTCACTGATACACACTATCCCATTCTTCGTACAGCCCGTGTGGGATGACGGGGGGTTAAAGATTTACAATAAACTTTTCCCCCAGGGCAGCGGAGTTGTTTACGGCACGGGAATCGCATGCCTTGTCCCCTTGGGCTGGCTCTGCGTGGCCTCGCTTCCCTTCATCCGCAGAGTAGCATATGAGCTGTTTATCACGCTACATGTGCCCGTGGGAATCTTGTATGTGGGACTCCTTTTCTGGCATACGAAAAATTACCTAGCCACATGGGACTACCTATATGCCACCATTGCTATATGGGTTATCTGTTACATCTATCGCCTGTCCAAGCTGAATTGGGCCAAGCCATGGCGCGCGTCTTTCCTCGTGGGGGATGAGGCCGCCATCACCCTGATGACGGAAAACGCGATCAAGATCACTGTACCAACGCAGATGAAGTGGAAACCAGGACAGTTCGTATACCTCCGAATGCCCGGAATCTCCTTCCTGGACAATCACCCCTTCACCATCTCATCCTTATGCAGTGATGACTTCCCTTCAGAGTATGGAGAGCAATATCGGGATTGTACAGTCGTCTTTAAGCCCTACGGAGGATTTACTCGGAGGGTCCTTGAGACAGCTATTGAGAAGGGGCCTTTCCACACATACCGTGCGTATCTCGATGGGCCTTACGGTGGTATGCGCCGTGAGCTCGCCGCGTTTGACACGTGTATTTTGATCGCTGGCGGAAGCGGTGTCACTGCAGTAATGTCGCAGTTACTAAACTTAATCAAGCGCATGAGAGATGGCAAGGCAATCACGAGAAAAGTGGTGGTAGTGTGGGCTTTGAAGCGACTCGAGGCAATGGACTGGTTCCGTGAAGAACTGCGAATTTGCCGCGATTCGGCACCTCCGGAGAGTGTAACGTGCAAGTTCTTCGTCACGGCGGCGGTCCGACAATCACGAATCCCACCGCAACACCAGCGTGCCCCGCGCCCGCTCAGTAACATATTTCACGACCGGTTAGACGGATTCGTGGCTAACATCGCTTCGAAGCGCAACTCGCAGCTGATCCGGGACGAGGC
This sequence comes from Xylaria palmicola, assembly GCA_022385595.1. Taxonomy (NCBI): domain Eukaryota; kingdom Fungi; phylum Ascomycota; class Sordariomycetes; order Xylariales; family Xylariaceae; genus Xylaria; species Xylaria palmicola. The sequence continues at coordinate 73,324 of MU281407.1, forward strand.
GCAAGGTAATCCTGAGTATGAACAGCAACTGCGTGCTGAGGACGAGGATAAATTCACAGCCCTTCCCCAGCAAAAATATCTCCAGCCGAATTATGTACCGCCCCAGCGCCCGCCGCCAGGAGGCGATCTCTCTCCCCAAGAAGAGTCCCTAGGCAGATTAGAAGGTCGCATCACAAGTGATGCGGAGGTTGAGGAAGAAGCACCGCACCTGAACGCGAACGACTTCCCGGAAGACAAGAAGGGGGAGTTCCATTTCCCGCCGCTCAGACCGCGACCGGAAATGCAGCCACACTTCAACTACGGGCCCCCCTCGCCGCGAAATTTCCCGCCACCCCCTGCTGCAGGAGACGATGCGGGCGCCCCGTCGCAGGGCGCCGTGCACCCACCCGAGCTCGCGCATCTCCGTACGACCAACCTGCCGGGCCAGCCAAGCGCGCGGCCGACGTCCACGTTCGGCCCGCCGTCGGGCTTCGACTTCGGGTTCCCCGCGACGCCGACGGAGTTCCAGAAGAGCCTGATGCGCTTCGCCTTCCCGGTGCCCCACCAGATCGACGGCGGATGGAGCGTCGAGTACGGGCGGCCGGATCTCGGGTACATGCTCCGGGAATGGACCACGGGGGGCGCCGACGGGCGGGGGATCCTGGGGCGGCGGACGGCCGTCTTCGTCTGCGGACCGCCGGCCATGCGCGTGGGCGTCGCGAACACGGTGGCGCGGCTGCAGGCCGAGATCTGGGGCGACCCGATGCTGGAGGAGATCTTCCTGCACACGGAGAACTACGCGCTCTGAGAGGGATGGGAGGAGGTAGGGGTTTTTAAAAAAAAAAAAAGAAAAGAGGGAAAAAAAAATTGATTGTATGTATATACCACTCGGGGGTGCGCGAGGAGGACGAGCGCGGCGTGCCGGCCGACTGGGCACTGAACTGACGACCATGCAACGACTTCGGCGTTTGGGGTTGTTGAGATACCAAGTGAGATATTTTGCCATTCGATTGTTGGCCGAGGCGCTGGGGGGCCACCATCCTGTACGAATACTTTCTAGCGATTCTTTTTTTGCGACGAGTAGCGCTCAGCTTAGACGATACCTTCACACTACTGACCCGGTCACACACTGGCTGGGTAGCAAGCACCCTAATAGTTATATGTCGTGTCTTTTTACAATCAAATGTCCATAGCCTGCGCGTTTCAGTTGTGCCCGAAGACGAGAAGAACACCTGCTACGTATTCTCACTGACGCGTCTGGCTGCCAGTATTCTTTTCGGTTCTTGACAAATGTAACATGTCCCTCCGCCATCAATTAGCTGCCTTCTTGTAACGTAGGTTGTCGATATGGCTCTCTCTGGATAGACGGGGCAGGTCAATACACTTCATGGACGGCCAGATCTAACCTGTTTTAGTAATTACTGCATCACTCTCAGTAACATGGTACTCTACGCTAAGTCACGACGTCTATTACTTCTAGTTTCTAAGCGAGTTCAACTACTGAATTTCTTAATGAAATTATATTCTATCGTCCTGTAATGAGAGCTTATTTATTTATAATTCAAAGGTATAGTAGTACAGTCTTCAAGATACCGGTAGGTATCCTACTTATAGGACAGCGAGCGTAGCGGGTCAACTACTTGGTACTTGACCAGATGGGCTACTAAGTAGGTACTTACCAAGAATAGGTTAGTGCTTGTACGGCACAGCTATATACTTAGGTAAGTAAGTAAGTACCTAGATAGGGCAGTTGGATGTACTCATACCAAGAGAGTTACAGTGACACCCGCCAGGAGGGTACAGTGTAGTGATTTTAAGGCACTATGGAAAAATGAATCCGGAACAAGCTTTTCCCACAGGCCAGCAGCAGCCATCTTTGACTGCTGAGCATTGCAGGTGCTCACATGACTCTGTTTATTCTGTTTATCCCTCGATGATGCCAGCTCACATTCTCTCTCACTCAAAGGAAGGAGTAATGCACGGAAATAAGCCATCTCATACCACCTTATAGCAAAGTGCATCGGCAACTCTCAACGAGTACCGTAGTGGACTAGGAGGACCTGTCCTATCCCTTCATTCGAGAATGAGCACGGACCATACGCCAGGGATTCCTCATATCAGCATCCCAGGATGAAGCAGATGTAGAGGGATTGAAGAGACCAGAAAAGAAAAGAAAAAGAGAGAACCACGCGCGAAAACCACTCAACAGGCGCCCCGAAGACGACGCCTCTCCAGTGAGAGCGCCCGTGGCCCAGCACATATCGAGGTCCCGGCGCCATTGAAGATCAGGACCTCCCAGGCTCTCAGAAAGGATGGCGGATTATGAAGCTGCAGGAGACGGCGATGTGGAGATGGGAGGCGCCGAGTTGGATGTCAGCCATGACAACAAAGCGGTTACCGGCAGGGCCGCCAGCGCTGACCCCCCCGATCCAACACAACAGGCGGGCAACCCCTCTCAGGCCGTGGGGAGCTTCCAGCTGAAGCCCGACCCGGATGAGAGCAACCCGCCACCGGCCTCGTCGCCCGCGGGATCCTCCAAGATGAGGTCCGCGCCTAAGAAGAAGGGCACGGCCGCGACGAAGAAGTCGTCCCGGAAGACAAAGGGCCCACGGTCCAAGACCAGCTCCGCGGGCGCCGCCGGCAAGGGCGGCGGCGAGAACGAGGGCAGCTCCGACGACGACGAGACCGACAACGGCCCGTACTGTCTGTGCCGGGGACCGGACGACCACAGGTGGATGATAAGCTGCGACGTGTGCGAGGACTGGTTCCACGGCGAGTGCGTGGACCTCAACAAGGAGGTGGGCGAGAAGCTCGTCGAGCGCTTCGTCTGTCCCAACTGCACCGACGGCCGCAACAACTACACCAAGTACCGCAAGATGTGCTCGCTGCCCGGCTGCCGCAGCCCCGCCCGCCTCTACGCCCAGCCCGGCGACCACAGCGTCTTCTGCTCCGCCGAGCACTGCGACGCCTGGTGGGCGTCCATGATCGCCACGCTGCCCACCCGGGCCGCCTCGCGGACCGCCCTCGAGGTCCTCACGCAGGAGGACCTGATTGGCCTGCTCATCGCCACCGCCGACAAGGGCGGCTGGAAACTCGGCGACAAGCCATTCGGTACGTTACGTCTGCTCCCCCCCCAAATACTTACCTTACCATGTACACACGCCGGATCACCCTCATCTCTAACATCGTTCCCCTCTCCCAACCAACCCATATCATCATCCCGTAATGTCTCCCCGCTGACAACGCGCGCCGCTAACGAATAGGCAACGTCGAGGGCCTCTGGGCCAACGGCCTGCCCACGCGCCCGGACGTCCTGAGCGAGGAGGAGCAGGCGTTCCTCCTGGCGTCCACGGCGGAGCGCCTCGCCCTCGGCAACGAGATCGTGCAGTACAAGAAGATGATGCAGCTCCTCGACTGGGCCAACTCGCGCCGCCTCGCCGCCGTCGAGGCCGGCCGCTTCACCAAGGACAGCTGCGGCTACGACTGGCGCCTCGACGCCGTCTCCGCGCGCCCGCAGTTCGCCGCCTGGCTCGACTCCCCCGAGGGCCAGGCCACCTTCAAGGCCGGGCGGCTCGAGGCGCCGCCGCCGCCCCCCCTCCTCCTCCTCGCGTCCGACTCGCCCGGTGCCGGTGCCGTAGTATCCTCGGATGCCGCGTCGTCCTCGGGCCCGGCCGACCCCGCCATCCGCGGCACCTGCGACCGCAAGCGCTGCAAGCCCCACGCCGGCTGGTACAAGCTGCTCATGGGCGTCGTCCGCGTCCTCATCAAGGAGACGGCCACGGCCGCCGCCGCCAAGCTCGAGGCCGAGGGCGCCATGCGCTCCGCCGCCGAGGCCCGGTACGAGCGGCGCCAGCTCGAGAACAACTACGCCGAGGTCCTGAGCGAGCGAGTGAGCGAGTGAGTGAGTGAGTGAGTGAAGTAGAGCGAGGAGTGAAAGTGAAAAAGACTTTTTGAAATTGTGAGATACTTTTGTGGGGGGGTTTTTGTTTTCTTTTTCTCTAAGAAAAGAGGCAGGCGAGAGAGAGACAGGGAGATGAGATGGGCCCGGACAGTGTTTTTTTTATTGTCTGGAAAAGTCAAAGTATAAGAACTCGCCTTGCCATGACGTGGCATGATGACAGTTGTTCTTTTTGTTATTTCTTCTTCTTCCTTGGTTTTTGGCAGAAGAGCTAATGCGGCATGTATGTATTTAATCACGACTTGTGATCGCCCTGTTTCGAATATGTCTAGGTAGCGGCGGCCCTAGAACGTCAGCCTGTCCTGTAACTAGGTAATTTATATCCTTCATGCAGGACTCAATACCTCAAGTTCTCTTTGCAAGGCGCCGTGAAATAGAGCTCACCAGAACCATGGATCCTACACCGTTTGAAGGAACATGATGGTGCGGTCTACAACTTACGGGGTCCAGATACATAGCACTTGTACCAACAGGCCCAACACATGAGCAGGCAGCGGCCGAAGGGAAAGCAGAAAGCTTTGTAATTCCGCATATGTCTGTTCACACATCTCCAGGACCAAAAATATCAACAAAGATGCCCAGCTTTTACATTAACCCCAGTGGATAAAAGCCTAACGCAACAAATGGTATCATGACTCCGATCCAACGATTCAGTCCAAACAGCCAGGTGTCCCCAGAACAATGAACATAGAAACCAACATTAAATAATAGATAAATGGTATCATGGGACCGCTTGCTTCAAGGGGCGAGAGAAAACATGTGCGCCAGTTCCATCCACCGCCGACACCATCATCCACGGGGATCATGGGCATGAATGCAGAAGTAACGACGCAATAAAAAGAAATAAACCGAAACCCCCAACGCCGTTCGTGTGAGAGGGAGAAAATTTCAGGGTCTCATGACGCAGCCGCGAGGCTATTATCTCACTCTACTGTCTCTTTCCAGCCGTGAGGCTCCCACTATTCTTTAACCGGATATGATTACCGCTGTTGGTTCGAACCAGCAGGGCCTTTTCGCTCTTCTTCCTCTTCCGCTGAGTCCGTCTGCTGCGTAGATCGTGTTTAGTGTATTGATTATAGAGAGATTGATGTGTGGCGGGGGTGTGTTCTCTCCGCTTCCTGGCGGTACTGTCACTCCCCGTTATCGTGTTCTGCGGGTGACTGGCAGACTTCGACGTTTACCCTCCCTTCATCCATCTTTTGCCACCTCGCAACCTTATTACTGTGTAATTGGGCGGGCGCGTATTTGTACACTTTAATGTGTTTTCGTGCCTGGTTTCTCTTTTCTTTACCTAATGCAAGCCCGGATAATGTAGGGTTTTCCATATTAAAAATAATCTTTTTTTCTCTCAGCCCAGGGTCGATACGAGCTCATGCATGCCCTCATCTTGCAAAAGGGTAATAATCCTCTTCTCGAGCTAACCCTCATACACTATAGCAGAGAGAGGAGGGGAGGGAGAGCTTCGTTTAATGTCGATGTCGGCGACCTGAAGAACCCTCGCTTCGGTGGGAGTGGCCGTGGTGTCTATGCGAATGGTGACGGTGGCCGTCGCGTTCCCGCCTGGACGATGTACTCGAGTGTTCGAGTTCGCGCTCGAGCTGCTCGACGCGCTGGCGGTAGTCCCTGACAATATCCCGGATGTGGGCAATGCGGTCAAAGTCGACCTCGAGCTCGTCGATCTGGCTCATGATATCCTGGAAGCGGGCAATCTCAGCATCGGCATTGTCCACCAGGTTGCCGGCGCGATCATACTGCTGCATTGTCACAATGGAACTCTGCTCGCTCAGGTACTCGATGCGGGCCTGGATCTGCTGCATGAGGCGGTCGAGATGGCGCGACAGGGTGGCAAGGCTCGAACTGTCTAGCAGTAGACGGCCCTGCGACGAGGCCCGGCTGGCGGCGCGCGAGGACGAGGACCCGGCGGCCTGGGCCTGGTGGTATCGGAGAAGCGCAATCTCCTCGTCCGTCAGACCCAATTGCGTGTCCTCGACAGTGTTGGGCTCCGTCGACGGCATGTCTCGCGGCCCACGGCGGGAGGCACCACTGGTGAGTGTACTGCGTCCAGGACGACGGCAGCAACGGGGGTGGGGACGAGGACGACGGCGGCTGTGGATAAGGAAGCCGAGGAAGACGAGGCCAGTTCGCAGCAGCTGCCAAAACTAGCAATCAATCGCGATCAACCACTGTGTACCGTCGGTAGGGACAGGGGGCCTGGGGATGGTTGGCGCAGGCGGGGCAGATGCAAATGCGGATGCGGATGCAACGTCGTCTCGATTCGGGAGGAAGCAAGAGGCGGAGACGGAGGGGGAGGATATGAATGTGACACCCTCAGGTCAAGCGTCGATTCTGCCGAGGCGCACAGCGGCTTCATTGTCTCGGGATGGCGATGACAGGCTCGGGTGTCATCGCACGGTGGCTCTGTCGTGGTGGTGGTGAGGGTGGTCTGGTGGCGGTCTGGACAAGCCAGCATACCATCAAGTAGACAAGTAAGCAAGCAGGCGGGCAAGCAAGCAAGCAAGAGAGGGGATGAGGGCCGCGAGGTCAGTTTCGCTCTGCCCAAGTACTTTAATTGTTCGTCTGCCTTGGCCAGTGTGCCTCCAGCGAGAGAGGGAGGCGCCAAGGCGTGGGAGGAGTGGTGCGTTTGGCTGTTGGGATCACAGGATGGCTGGCTGCAGGCGTTCGCAGGGGCCAAGGGGGGAGGAGGTGACGGGAACCAGGATTCTGGACAGACCAGCGCCGCCTTCTTGCTGGGTGCGATCTGGAAAACGAGGAGTCGCAGGTGATACAAGAAAAGCCACCAGAGTCAGTCAGAGCACCACACTTCTCCCGCCCGAGGGTATTTCTACTCGTCCAGTCTACTCGTCCAGGGCCAACGCTGGGCCGGGATCGCGACGCTGCCCGTGGCTCTGTGCTGCCGCAGGGCGTGCCGTCGGGCCTTTGCTCGTTCCCGCCTGGGTTGGGCCAGTGCCGGTGAGGGCTCGGGTGCTGGACGGAACGGGAAGCTGGAGTAATGGTGCTAGCGATGAGGTGAGGGTGGTGTGATCAGTAGGACCATGCCGGGAGGGAGGGCGAGAGAACCAGAGAGGGCCGGACAGAGGCAGCGAGGGCGGCGAGAGAGAACCCTGCGAGGGGACCGAAAGCGAGCATCAGGATGCAGTTGTTTCCCGGCCGCCTCGACGTCGTGCGACATTCCACAGCGATCGGGACTCGCTGAGGCTGCGGGGGCCAGGCGGCGGCAGATAGTCGAGCGTGCCTCGCCTCGCGGTCAGTGTCTGGTCTGTGTCTGATCTGAGGATGACGGACAGGCGACAGACAACGGGACGGGATGCCTGTCCTGGCAGAATCCGTCGGGAGGATTGCTTGCTCGGGATATGGGATAACTACTAAGTATGGGATATGATGAAATCCCACCAGGTCGGTTTGTGGTGTGCGAAGGGAGCTGTTGGAGTCAGGCGGGGCGGAATAGGGCACTTTCATAGGCCACTGAGCGCCCTTCTCCAGGCGGTCCCCCAGGGCTCGAGGCCCCCAGGCCCGCCAAGAGCACCTGTGAAGCCACCAGAGCTCCAAGACAGAGTCTCGGGTCCATCCCGTCACGCAGATGACGATGTGCCCACCGTATTGCTGCCGACATCACGGGCAGCATGGGGTGCTTGCTTATCTACCGGTTCCCTCCAAAGCCTATTGTTAGATCCTTGTTATTCTCAAAAAGGAAGCGGTGGCCATCAAGACAGAAAAATAATGGTTATAATTACGAGGGACTATCTGGTAGCTTACCTCAGTTAGGTATACCTTTAGGCACTACAAAGGTTACATACTAAGTATGTAAGTAAGTGTGGTTAGCTGAGTGAACTCTTGTATGGACGCACATGTTGCATCTCGTTATCCTTGTCGCCGGTCACAGAGCTGGCTTGCTGACACCAGTCACGTCACAGCCAGACAAGACTTCGTCTTCATAAGCCATGTCTCACCGCAACCCCTCGTGCTCACGCATTCCCACGCCACAGCTGTCCGCTCCGTCATGGACCGGCACAGTCCCTTACCCTGCCCACGCGGCATCGTTTAAACATGCCATCCCGGGGAGGCAGGTCGCGCGACGAAGGTTGTCGTATGTTTACTCCGCCGATTTTCTGTGCGGATAGTATGCAAATGTCTCGCCTTTATTTTGGCTATCATATCAGAATAGCCGGGTCTGACCTCGTAATTACAAACTCACCCAAGACGTCGTACGATTCATCAGACCAAACCATCCGACAATTTTGATTACTACGTACCCCAAGTTCAGGAGAGCGACAAGGGAAACAGGGAGGAACCGCTCCAGATATAACGGCCCTTCACCTTGCGCCCATGCAGTCACCGGTACTGCGCGACCCCGACGCACGATCACCCACACGTGCATCATCTTGCATATCGGGTACATATAGATCGTTGACCCGGAATGCACGCGCTCTTCTCGATTGGGAGCGGACTCCAAGCCACCGCGGTCCCGCCACGTACTGGCCCGCGAAAGCCTGGGGACTTGCTCAGCTCTACCATCGATGGGCTGACGCGATGGACAATGCACATCGCCGCCGTGAATGGTCCGAGCATTATATGTCGCTTTTAAGCTCCTACGGCGCACAGAAACTATAATACCTCTGCCTCGGGACTATTGCTACGAACTATATCAACTGGGCCATTCGATTCACAGGCCTTTGCGTTCAAGACTACGTATATACCATACACTGTCAAATCCGCAATCTACCGTTCGAGGAGTATCTGCACCGGCCCATGATGTTTTCCCGTCTCGCATCGGAAATGCGAGCCGTCTATCCCTTTCTGGAGGGGCGTTTGCCCCTCCGTCGTGCCGGAGAACGGAGAAATTCAGACTTCCTTTGACTCTATATCTGGGACTCATAGATCAACTGCCCCTCCTTCTCTCCGTTGCCCCAGATTCTCACCGATCTGAGTGTCGAGATGAGGCTCGGGACGTGGGCGTTAGCCCTGACGCTGCGGTCCGCCGTCGAGGGCACGATCCTCCAGAATGGCCAAGTAAGAGAGACGCATTTTCCGAATACGCAAATCGACCCTGCTTCCCACGACTTTAGGACGTATGATGCAGACGCTACGGAGCTGTCGTACAAGGGCCGGTGGGACTCGAACAAGGTGTCATTCTGGTCGTAAGTGGGTATTTATTTTCGACGGGGAGTGTCGCGTGGGATCGTTCTGATTGTTGAAAAGAGCCCCCGGGCTCGTGTTTGGCTTCTCAGGAGACACGGTCGCCATTACCTTTGGCAAAAATACCATCAATGGAACCCTCATTGGGTATCGCATTGGTGGCATGGACTGGACCTTCACGAACGTCACCGTGGGGGGGACGCATTTACTGATCACCCCCGAGACGCCCGGGGTTAGCGAGACCTATCCTGTGAACCCGCAGCGATTCGAGATGCGAGTTTCGAATTGGGGCTATGGAGTCCAGGTCGACAAGGTCCACGTGAATGCCGGGGAGTCCCTGATCAAGCTCCCGCCCTACAAGCGAACGATAGAATTCATTGGAGACAGTCTATCGGCAGGTGACTTTCAGAGTTACGAGGGCATGTCGAGTTTCGCCTACGGCGTAGGTGAAGGGCTCGGCGAAACCGAATACTATGTCACCGCGCTTCCTGGGATCTGCGTGGCAGACCAGGAATGTTGGGGCAACCCACGGGGGCAAGTGCATCAATGGTTCTATTCTTCGGACACTAGCTGGCGAGCAGCGGCAATTTGGGGTGGTAAGTTGTTTATAGTTGTGTGAATAAACGACACCAAAAGAGAATTCCCTTATCTCGGCTGTTGTCACCAGCGCTTAGTAACTGAGCACTAATAATTATCAAGACAAGCCTGAACCTTGGGACTTCAAGAAGATGGAGGCCACGCCAGACATCGTTGTCATCAACTTGGGTACGAACGACAACAACGTTGCAAACAATGTATCGGCCGTGGCATACGTTGACGCCTACAAGAAGCTCATCCAAGGCGTCCACGGCAAATATCCAAACGCCCAAGTTGTTGTTATGGTAAGCAGCATGTCCTTTGACCTAGCCCAACGGGCCGAGTTTTTCTCTCTTTGGCTTACAGTATCCGGCTTGCTCGCGAACTCGGCTCTCCTGTGTCCTAAGTGGCTGTAACTGGCATTCTGACCGCCATCTCACAGGAACTCTGGCTCGGATTCTACCAGTACGGCAACAGCTACGCACAAAATCAGGGGTTTCAGGAAGAGCTGGAAGATATAGTAGCCTACTTCAACTCGGACGCGTACCTGTCGGCGCCGAAGATATGGGATGCCACCAAGAACAGGACAGAGACGCTCGATAAGCTGAGCAAGCCTTTCGTCCACTACTTCCGCACCAAGGGCATCTTGCAGCACAACGACATTGGCCCCCAGTGGCACCCCACGGACGTGGGCGCGATCAAGGTCGCTAGCCACCTGCTTCAGTACATCAAGTTAACCTTCGGCTGGGATTTGGTTGCTACTGGTCCCGAGTATGCGATCCCCCTGTTTCTCAATTCTTTCAACCACTCGCAACTTGAGTCTACCTCCCCTCACCCTCGTTATTACTAAACGACTGTACTGTGGCTGACGAGTTGTAGGGTGTTTCATGAGACGTTATATTGGAACGACCAGGACAGCTACTGATGTGATAAGGGCTATTGTGAGCGGACAATTGAAGTTCACGGGTATCATACTTTTGTGGCTTGGACATTGTGCTAGTTACATCAGTTAGACGATCAAATATGAGAATGAACCGATTGGCATTTACTACTACTCTAGCTTCGTAGCATTACCCGTCGAATGTTCTTAAGGATCACACACAGCATGTAGTCAACTATTAGTCATTAGGTAGCATCACATATTCAAACTCGGAGAGCCAGTGTTTATGTTTAATTATTACTTACTACTTTTGAATTGCTTAAACATAATTGCATTAGGGCTTGAGAAAATGCTAAATGTGGTCGATGCCTTGTGTCACCTGAACCACAGTAAAATATTCGCAAGATCGGTCACGGGATCCTCTAATTCATATGCTCCAATAGGGTTCGTTCCGGTGGCTGTTCCTCAGTCTCCTTCACAGATTCTTTCAGCGAATATCGTATATATATTCCGTCCGAGAGAATCTCCGTCTATGCTGTAGATTTGAACTGCCGAACTTCCATTTTCGCCACGGCCCATGGATATTTCGCTCCACGTGCCGTCTTGACGTTGGATGTTAACATGGGACTATTAGGAATCAACTGCTTGGACTGGATAAGTAACCTATAAAAGAGTCCCAACGAGTTAGTCGCACGATTTCCCGAAGGAAGATTTAGTCCAGAGTGCTGTAGGGCCACGGCCGATCAGCACAGCAACCAAGCTGGGAGACACAAGTGCGGTATAGATAGAACAAGGCGTCTCGGTATAGTGGTAGAAGGCAGTTTACGAGGTGCTATATCCTCGTGGGCACAATGTTGGCGCTACCTACTTCGCGGCGATACTATGTCAACAAGTCTTACCAATGGCGTTGCAGCCACAACTGTGAACACTTGTACTACCTACACTATACGAGCACAACGGTACGAAATAGTATAGTTAGCTTTCATTTACAAAGTGCCGGGCTTATGGCTTCTGATAACTAGGAATACAGGTCCACGTGTCGTTACCTGCCTCCAAGGCGCAGAAGCCAAGAAAATTTAGAACTACGTTTTGCTTATTCAAGCTAAGAAGTCTGAAATAGTATGCGTTGGCTGCCTGTCGTGATTTATTCAGCGAGTCACTTTCTATGTTACTAGCGCTTGAATCGGATTTACGATGAAGCCACCCAGAAACTTCTGTACGCTGCGCGCGAAATTTACTTCCAAATGGCGGTCTTGAGGCTGATGTGATGAGAGAAAACTTGCCATGACTAGGTCCCCTGACCTTGACTTCAAGGTGTGTTGGGAGGGTATGGCCTAGTTCCGCTGCGGGAAACAAAATTACTCTCTGCACCTACAACATGTGCCGCGCGTTGTTGTCGATTAATAACGCCTTGCATTGCGGGTTCGACTCTTTCTCTTATGGTCGCCGAAAAATACCGAATCTAGGTGCAGTATGATATGATGAATGCTGCGTTATCCGCGTACATGCTGCTTCAGCCCCAGGTGAGATGACTGCTGTACGCACGTGCAATGCCGAGCGTTCCATGACTCAAAACCACGCTGTCCTGGCGGGAACTTTCTGGATAACGCATATGCATCGCCCGCCGACGCAATTTGGGCACGACAGGCACCTTTTCGCCTTCCGGTGTTTCACTTGTCTTGCGCCAGCGGGCCAGCGGACAGTTGGACCCGGCTAGTGCCGGCTCGTTCGGTGGGCGTTCCTAGAGGGCCGTCTTAGGCAACATCTCGTCTTATTTGTTGCCAGGAAGGTATTATATGCGTGGCGTCTATCGTGGGGATGCAGCGCCAGGGGGGGGGGGGGGGGAGAGGGGACCTCGCTTATATTAAGCAGCATCAGTTGAAACAACGGCACTTTTCTGGTCGGCGTGGATTTCTTTTTCTTCTCTGCTCCTGGGATCCCAACGGACTCATACCCGTAATTAAAAGTATAAAAAATAGAAGAGACGGAGACATGAGGAGCGACGGTTTGGGCAACTGGGGAAGAAGATCGCTCCCCACCCGCTAAAACAAACGAACTTTTATAAGCTGTCGTGGGCTGATGAGTGGCGGCGCCCGGGGCTAGTGGCAGCATTGATCTACGTTTAGGATACGGATGTGTTGCAAGGATCTGTCTTGCTCCCCCTAGCATTGTAAAGTAGGTACGTGCGTACACGCCTATCAGAACGGCGTACTGTGCACCACGGGGGCCTGATAGTATTAGATGTATGTAAGATATGTAGGTACCTCAAGTGTGTCGTGGCGCTCTAGAAAAGGGCCAAAGGATGACTTCGACGTTCTAGTGCGTATAAGGCGCATACTAGTATGCCGTCGCCTGCTTACGAAATGGCTTCGTCATTGGCACGGTTCCGCTATAAGCACGCGTACCGTAAGTCTAGGTGAGTGAGGCTTCGCGGAAACAGAGGCCGCGTGCTGTAAAAGTACGTAGTAGTAATATAGTACTAGGGACCGCCCCGGGGCTGATGGAGAAACACGATGAGATGAAACCCCCCCCCCCCCCCCCCTCAAGCATCTTAACGACGGGACGCTGGAAGGTGATGTGATATGCACGGCTCGACTGTTCGTCGATCGGGAATAATAAGCTCAGTGGACGCGCGCACGTAGGTAGGCTGTGAGTTCGCCGCGGGAAGATCCGCGGGCCAAAGTCCAGCGCCGCGAGCTGCACGAGTCAACCGAGCATGTGCGTGCTGGATGCTACTACAATGTAGGTATGTCGAATGGCCGGCCGGTGAGATGCGAGAAGAAGCTGCTGCAGAGAATGCTCGTTGCATTCACCTTCCCCGGCTCGTGCCTCGCTCTGAGCGGGCGAGGGGGAAACGGCTGGGTAGCTCGAGCTCGGGTGCTTTTTGGTGAGTTGGACAGGTTACATTGCAGAAGATCCATGGACCCGTTCTCTGCAGAAGATGGGAACCGGAATGTCCACCCTAATGGGCGAAATCTCCGACGCAGGGCACCATTGACACTGACATGGGATCATCCCACCTTGCCGCATCGTGTACATACTGGGACAGTGGCACCGTCGCAAAGAACAAAGTACCTTCTTTGAGGTTACCGCCAAGGGGAATGTCGAGGTCCTCGCGACTGGGGTGCCAAGGACACCTCGGTACCGCCCACTGCATTGTATAGGTACCATGTAATCTGCATACCAGAGCCATTCATTCATTGTACGCCGTGCCGGTTGGTTCGAGCGGGTAAATCAGACGACAAAACATCGCTCATTTACGCACATGATTGTACGTACGGCCATGTCTGTGCCATACATTGTAACGCGCGATAACAGGATGCCGATGTCTTGGTGGAAGAGGGAGAGCATCGAGGAAACGTGGTCAAGAACGGATGAATAGTACTAAAGACGATCGGCACGCGGTATCCAGGAAACACGACCTATAAGCAGTGCGCCCCCAAAAAACGGAGAGGTGTCGATCCCTTGCCACGGAAGAGGATGCGACGGCATCCGGTGACAGCGGCGCTTTAACCGAGCCAATGGCTTCGTGGCGAAGAGAATCGAAATGAGGAATCGCTGGGTGACGCCACGGGTCGATCCAGAAGGGCGGGAGCTTGGGAGCCTTTTGATACCCTTGATGCCACTGTCGACTCGCTTACACGGACAGGTTATATTGTATGCACATGTAGCATCAGTATGAAGCACGCTATCCTTTCCCGTGCCCAGGATACAGTCATGGCTGTTTTCTTGGAGCGAGCGGCGCTTGTTCCCTTCTACCTTCTGTCCTTATCAAATGCCGTAGTGATTCGAGTGACGGGGTACATAGTCCTCTGCATTGGGGCCTTATATAGTGCAGGGTTCAACACTATTACCGTAAGAGGAGCGGAGAATACGTAGAAGATACCTAAGTGAGTAGGTATACTGCGGCACGTATTCTCCTGCTGCTGGTACAAACAAGTAGGTACCGGTAGTCGAAAGGTCATACCTACAGCGCGGAAAGCAGGGCCTTCCTGGCGGCTGGGCCGTCAACCAGAATGGTCCGTGAGCGTGGGGACTACTAATACCACAAACAGGAATAGACAAACCCCCAAAACGTGGCTAACGGTCTAGCGGGAAGTCAAAGTTCGCTGTACTGTCAGGGGTTCTTTTCCACACGACACTAATGGAGCGCTTGTCAAGGCAAGTGACGGAGCCCTGTACGTACAAAGGAACGAGGCCGAAATGATTTACAACAAGGATAACGACAGCTTGAATTTGCTGGGTCATGACATGGCCGACTTGAATCCACCTTCATTCACTTCGCGAATAGAAAGCATGGTAGGTTCTGAGCAGGCCATCTCAGTGCCAGACTTTCCCGAGAACGGCCTTCACCACTGGACCTGATAGCTGAAAGATTGCTGATCCAGAGTTTTGAGCTGACCCCATCGAGGTCCCGAGTCTCAAGTTGGGCGGTAAAGCTCGTATTGTTTACGAGGTTACAGTGTATCGCGGTATTACCGGCATTGCTACGTAGGAGTTCGTGTGGACGGTACTAGGAGCCTGGCGGGAAGCACCGAAGGTTATACTCCTATGTAGAGCACAGAACTAGCTTATAACATGCTACGTAGTGCTATCCTATTACGAGTAGTGGGTGGCCTACGCCGGGGCTAGCGTTTTAACGCGTTGCGGCATTCAGATTGGAACTGGGAAAATGGAATCGTCATTTGCTCCGACCAAGAGGCAAAACAGAGCACGGCAGTATTTAACCCAATGTATCACTGCCAAGATGCTCAAAACGGTGACGAAATTCTAGGGCTGGGGTCGCTGATCTTTTGCGTAGAAGTCAATCAATCCACTACCAAGGTAGATATCACATGCATAGAAGCATCGGCGATCGACAGAGACAACACTATTTTAGGATCCGGTACAGTCGCCGTCCCGACAGCGAGCAATGGCCTTGGCTCAGCTCGCCAACCGGTCGTTCTCACTTTTATATTGCTAATTAACTATGCATCCTCGATGTATTTGGCGATGCCGATTGACGGACGTCCTCTTTCGGTGTTGCCCTTTGTGTTACTGTGACGATCATTACGGCATCACGTACAGATGATTTACCAGACTGGGTGTTCATTCGGAATCCGTTCTTGTTCGTTTGTTAGTGTCGCGTACGAGGCACAGGTACCTCGCTAATTTCCAACCCTGTCGTTCTCGCAGATCTTCCCCCAGAGGGACAGTAGATCCCGACGAGACAGCCTGTAATGGCGCCGTCCCGTCCCACCCACTTCCCGAAGCCTCGTCGGTCAGTGTTCTTGACGACGAACGCGCTATGCCGGATATGCCTATTACTCCGGTTGCATTTGACTGCCATAATAAAAAGTGCTTAACATGTATTAAGGAAAGTATTAGGTAGAAGTGTGGATTTGCTAATTTGTCGAAAGACCAAGTGGACTATCAAAACTTGAATACAAAATGGATATCACTGTCAACGATTCGGGACGAGCAGGCGGGCGCATTCATCAGGGGAAGGCTTTGATTCCTATGCAACATATAATATAATATAGTCTCTGGTACTCCATTCCGCCGTATGCTCGCGGGATATTGATACAACCACCAACCTCGTGCTCATGTTATATACATTAAAAATAAACGAAGAGCTCAACTGAACGAATCAGCGCGCTTCTAATGTCACCCAGTTTTTCCCCTTGCCCGTATTTCAACGCCATGAAGATGCTCCCGTGAGGTACCCAACACGCCGTTATACCATGCAAAAGGGGTACAATAGCACCATATTCATCAAGCCCAGTTCCCACTACCCCTCCTGCGTGCTCCATCGTCGCAGTGGAGTGATCAGCAAAAGTAGATTAATTTAGCATCCATAAAACATCATTCAAACACAAGTTGGTATCGTGACAGCATTTCGTTCCCGCCCGTATCCCTCGCCCGAAAAAAAGTTCGCGCCGGTAAAGTAAACAAGAGAAAGCAACTGGTATCGAAAGAGCGAATCGCATGCCGAGCCCGTTGACCCCCGAGGAGTTAGCGTAACGAGGAGTTGTTGCTCCCGAGACTGTGGCACCCGCGTTCGTGTCGCTTCATGTTGCTGCGAACGCTGAAGGCCTTGCCACAGCCGGCGTGGGGACACTTGAAAGGCTTCTCTCCCGTGTGGGAATGGCTGTGGATTCGTAGCGAGCTCGGCCGCGAGAAGGCCTTGTTGCAGGTCTGGCAGATGTACCGATCTTGCGACTGGGGAAACGATGCCGCAGACGATGGCGAGATGTAATGATGGTGTTGCCATGGATTAGCTCCCGATGATGGTGTTAATGACACAGTAACAGGAAGAGAGGCAAAGTTCTGCAGCCGAGTCAGCGTGAACAGCCCAGTACGCAGGAGATACGGTTGCATAGACCTACCTGTGGCAATGGCCTCTGATAGAAAAGCCCTGATATTTGAGACTGGGCTGCGGGAAGCGGTGGGGCGTAGTAAGTAGACATCCCGGGTTGGCTTATGTACGATGGCGCAAAAGCCTGTGGCGAATATGATTGCGACTGCATGGGTAGTCGTGAGACAACCGGGTTCATATGCTGGCGATGAATATCCTCCACCGGGGGTGTGGTCTCATAGTAGTAGTTCGCCGTTCCGGTCATTACTGGCACTTGTGTAAGAGACTTCGTTGAAGGTGAGTTGTATCCCTCAAACGACGCGTCCGTGCTCATAGGTGGTGTGGGAGGCAGAGCAGCTCGCGAGGGACCACTGTTTGAATGATGAGACGAATTTGGTCGAGTGTCTCCCTTAGTTGAAGATGCTAATGCTGTTCTTAGCGGGGGATTTCTTTCATGTTAAGACGGGCGTTCCTACCAGACTGTGACTGTGGGGAATGCTCAGAAGTTGGTGACCCAGCATCTGCCATCACCAACAAGTTCGAGATCGAGGGAAGAGAGCATTTGGCAGCCTCATCCATTGGAGGTGAGGGTGGTGGTTGAGGATACCCGTAGTGAGCACCAGGCTGGTTGGCATACATGACCGTCGCCATCTTCTCTTCCAGGTCGATGTCAAGTTACTGAATAGCCGACGATATCACTGACTGGAGGTGGTTCTAGTTGAAGTTGTTCAAAGTTCGTATGGCCTGTCTGCCGTTTGTTGGTCTGTTGAGTTCATCAAGGGATAGTTTTCATATGCGTCGATATATCTAGACCCAAGAGGGAGTCAATGTGGTAGGGCAGGACGAGGGAGTGTGGGTAGTTAAATATGGTGGGATGGGATGGAAGCGAGGTGACGCTAGATGATGTATCCATCAGATCTCCCGGAGGTGTGTATAAGATGAAGACAATCATGCGCCAATCTAAAGTAAATCCCTGGAGAAAACTGTTACAAATTAGACGTGGGTACGGCAGACCTGGGATGAAAGCAACAGTCGATCACCAGTATCGAAAGTACTCCTGCATCAACGGCAGGGGCGTTTTGTTTTTATAGCGCCTCCTTTTAATGGGAGAGGGAGGGGGGAGGGGGGCAAGGACTCAGACTCCTGGAGTGAATGACGGGGACATTTGCAGGGGTTGTAAACTCGCCCGCATCCAAGTCGCAGGAGCATCGAGCACCGACTTGGTACGTACCGCATCCCCATCAGAGCCGAGATCTGATGGAGGCGATGGGGACAGACCTTGACGCTGCTACGTAGGTACACACGCGGGAAAGAGCCTGGCCAGGATTCTCAACAAGGATCGCCCGAGGTCAAACGATCACCCACTACTGCTGTATCCTATGCATCGACGAGCACAGCCAACGATAATTGCCCGTCATCCTGATCTGTGAACGTGCCCATGGGCCCCGTCCTGCGGTACACCTACTGTTATGTGTCATGTAGGTACGTATTATACCATTGGGGACTAACCCCGAAGTATTACTTGTGGCTACCAGTACATGTATAAAAATCAGGCCCTTATCATCCATCTAGTGGACGGGCTAACTGTACTGCTATGGTGCGGACTACGGGTCAGAACCAGTCAGAACCAGCTAAGCTGTGTGGGTGTACAGCAACTACGTATGGCGTCCTCGGGCCACCATTACCACTTCGGGGGTGAGTGCCGTCCGGCTAGCCGGTCACTGCCCCCTGCTTCGAGGTGTTTTGGGCCAGGGCCTCAGCCCAAACGACCTTAAGGCAGGGGGATAGCCGGGGACTTGAGACGATACTCGACAGGACCTTCTTGGAACTGACGACGGTTGACGCCGCTCGAGCCTTTATCCCTGCTCTGCCCAGGCGTGGCCCGTCTCCTGCTGTGACCGGCTCGTTGATGTATTCTTATGCCGTTCATCCCCACGGTCTTAGACGTCACATACACCATGCACTCGTCAGACTTCAGATGATCGCTGCCTATGTTACGCCATGTTTCGATCTGTCCAGTCCACCCCTGCGCTGAAGATAGTCTATTACCGTCAGTAGGCTGGATCCCGCAGCCCCTCGCTGAATTGTCAGGTGCCAGAAACAGACTACATCAGGGAGCCATCGGCTCGGGAAATTGCCGTGATCTACCCCCGTAGATCCGTCAACTCCCTCACTGAAGCTCCTCAGGCGTGATCGTGTGCACGGCAATAATAGCGCTCGTTGTAACGAGACGGGCGGAATTGTAGCCAAGTGGTGGTGCCGGGACACCCTTGACGCTAAATCTCATAAGACCGGAACGGAGAATTCCTGGTGCTAGGCTGCTACTTAGGTAGCTGTTCGGAAAGACGTAGACATCGTATTATGCATAATCTCTTCTTCGATACTTCGTCTCTGAGATATGCGCGAAGCGTATGATTTAACCATATAGGTACTCCGTAGACAGAGAACCGGTATATGCAGCAAGGGTAATCCGACCTACCTAAAAGTACCTAATTGCTGTACGTATACTGCCTGGCTAACGGTACCTAGTAGGGTATTGGACAAGTTATACACAATGGGTATAGTGCGGCATGACTAGTTATTTATAGGACATTCACACACCATGCCGACCGGTCTTCAGCAGTACCTAGTAGACCTTTATAGCATGGTGTATTGTCTGCCCGGTGGACATCATGACGGCCGGAGAAATAGTTTATTGTCCGTTACCAAGCCGATCGCCAGCGCAGCCGGACCAAGATTATGAGACTAGGAACGAGGTGCCTACGCGCTCATCCCTACTGCAGGTATCGGCATTGCGAGGCGAGGTAATCGGTGGCTGCCGGTCGCCCATTCTCGATAAAATGTTTGGTATTTGACGGAATCTCTGTCCGGGAATGCGAATATTTTGATTATTACTCAACAACACTCGAGTGTTCCCATGGTTGTCGTTCGGGGATTGCCGCTGCACTTTCAACCCAGCACCTCAGAGATCTTCATTAGTGGGAGCTGCTTGTGCTCCTTTGGTCCACTCTATACAAACTTCCTCACGCTGCACTACACTGCAGAAGGCTAGCCTTCTACTATAGTAGTATTAGTCCCCATGTATGAGGCTTGGCATTATAGACTACTACTATGTACGCGTGTAAGTCCTTTGGGTTTGGAACTTTGTAGATAGTACCATGTTAGTGTACATAGTACTATAGTAGAAGACAAATCAAAATGGGACCACTACTGACTCCTTCGGATTCACGAGCCGTCGACAGCTAGGGTAATGCCGGTGGTTCGTCATCAGCCTCTTGACGCAACGGCATACTAGGTATCCAGAAGTGTTTGTTCTTACCAGCATAAATGGGGACCTTCTCCCGCCAGGCATCATGCATACAATGAATGTGATTAGGTATCAGACGAGAAGTCCGTTTCTTGAACAAGCAAATGCGCTCCCTCACATGGCCGGCAATCCTATGGTACCAAACAACCGGCACGAAGGATGGTGACAGGGAAAAGCAATCGCTTGCGCAGGGTGGTCCTGAAGTGCCTGACAAGGGGCTCGCTACCTGACATTGATAACAGAGTCCTCGGGCGTCTAGGTTTAGTGTATGGCCTTCCCGAACCCCTGCGAGAGGCCCATGATCGACTGCCGCCTTGAGAAGCGGACTTTATTGCAGGATCGAACATTCTCCTTTGGGATGACGGCGTACTACGGAGCTAGACAGCCACCACACTCGAGCGAGCAGTTTATTTCCATTGCATCTTCTAGCTGTTCATACCGGCACCATACTTGTAGCAGGAAGACCAAGAAGCTGGGCATTTTCCAGAAGGCGCTTCAAGGCAGGCAGCCACACCTCGCATCGGCATTGTGAGAGCGCAAATTGTATGTGAGACGTGAGCTGCAGGACGTGATTGTCCGTCGAGCGCTTGGCCATTCGTCGGAAACCGAAGCGTCATGAGACTCGCCACTGTATATGTTGTACTACTGCTTCCTATCCGTATCCCTCTTTGTGATGACGGGATACCATCCTGGATAAAGAGAGGCTATCGAATTAACCTAAACCTCCACGTGAATTCCTAGCGTGCCGTATTTTCAACAGAATAGGTATACTATCCGGCCAGCTTGGCCACGAGAGTGACCCCAGTTAACCCAAGACACGGCAGCAAGCCACTATCCAGTGTTTTCCAATCATAGGCAAAAGCCAGCCACAATGATGCCACATAACCAAATCTAGTCGGCCGCAATTCCGCTTCCAGAACTAGGTTAATATAGTAATCAGGCGGACGGACATTTGGGATCTCCCAGCTCATATCATAGGTGCATTTCGCGAATTCTAGCGCTCAGCCCGATGGCTACGGGTGACTATACATTGAGAGTCGCTAAGCACCCAGTAACGGGCTGACTTACATGGTAATGGAATGGGACGTTACATGTTCTACTGGTGACACAACGACATCGACCGCCGCACTTCCAACACGCATCCAGTCATTAGATTATTATTTTTCTTCAAAAAAAAAAAATGTAGAGCTTCCAGGAGAAGTTATGCATATACGACAGTGCAATCGTACCAAAGCTTCTATAGTTTAGATACCTACATACCGTCTTTGCGAAGCACACATCGTGTTAGTCCTGGAGGGGAAAACCTTACCGAGACTAATGTCCTTATTAGGACTGGCTTCAAAATCTAGCCGGATTCGGGCATAACCTCGCGAGGCTTTGTTAACGAAGGAGGCACTCGGTACCCTAAGGTGGCCGTTGAAGTATGGAGGCTGGGGAGAAATCCTTGCTGTCCCGTCCTGACAGGGCTGGCTTGAGTGGGATCTTCACCCGCTGTGGCGTTTCTTTTTCCTGTCTTTCTCAGACCACCTGCATCCCCGCAGCAAGTCCAGCCTCAAGGGAAAATTAAGGACACGGGGTTACCTCGGCGGCTTTTGTGCGTCATCCTTGCTGCTGATCGATACATAACATACCGAACATCCATGTAGATACATAATTATCTCTAAGGTTGACGAAGCAGTTGGGGAAAAAATATGTAAAAACGAACATGAAAAATACCATCCACTGACCTCGAGCCTTTACTTATCTTGGTAGCTTATGGGGCCACGTCCTTTGAATCGGACAATGCTGATGTATTTAAGACGCATAGTATAGTGAGATATGGCTCCCTCAAAGTCAAGAGAGGAACTGATACGAACAGCACACATCGTCGCATAAAGACACCCTTGCTCCGTCGCGGATGAACCGGAGCACTGCCGTCAACTGTGAAAATATTATATCTCTCTTTCTCTTCCTATCTGTTCATAAACCTTACTATGTAAGAGGTTGCGGGTGCTGTTGGGCTAATTAGGATGAACGTTCTCAAGCGAAGGGCACTAATGCGACGCCATGCTGATCTTGTCCCACTAGATACCCGTATGTCTGGTTGCCGATTCGTCGATCACGGCTTTGGAACACTTTCGGCCAAGCTTATCTCTTGTCTTTTTTTTTTTTTTTTTTTTTTTTTTTTGAACCGGTTGACTTTACTGTCGGATACATGAAATTCAGGTTGGACTAAACCCAGCCATAACCGTGGCCCGCCCGAGTTCGTGAATATCACCAACATTTTGGTCCCTCCATAGCCTAACTTTCGCGTAGGATAGGACGATGAGCGGAAACGTGTGGAAACTTACAGTACTATATATGCGTGCACCATTACTTGTAGCCTGTAATGTAGCTGTGTTGAGCTCGCAGATCTCGGCTAGGATATTCATCCGTATTCGTAGTATGTAGGTAGTATAATATATGTACACACAAGGCTTATTTATGCGATAACGTTACATAGTAGTACTAGAATACTCTCAGCTCCAAAGCCTTGGTTTTGGCTGGCAAGAGTGCCCAGTTCGCTAAGCCGCTTCAAGCCTTTTCACAACGGCCGACATTGAAATTGCCCCTTGCGAAATTTCCCAATTAGGACCAGGGTGGTGGAATCTAACGGCGCAGACGTCGGCGCATTCTCCCGATATAATAGGGCGACTGAGGCTCC
The DNA here is from genome assembly GCA_022385595.1 of Xylaria palmicola. Classification (NCBI taxonomy): domain Eukaryota; kingdom Fungi; phylum Ascomycota; class Sordariomycetes; order Xylariales; family Xylariaceae; genus Xylaria; species Xylaria palmicola. The sequence continues at coordinate 96,198 of MU281407.1, forward strand.
CAGTTTGTACTACGTGCAAGTGTAATAATACTACTGTGATGAGATTCCGAATATGAGTAACGAGCGCGTAAAACCATTGCCAGGCCTCGGGATATCCAAGACAGAATCGTCCAATTTTCATCTGTGTACCGGTAATAAGCAGAGGCTCGCCCGCTCGTGCCTTCGATCTCACCTACGTACTTGACATAACTAGTTAGCTTCCGCCATTCACGGAGTTTTGTCGCCCCATGTGGCGGTAGTGCTTGGAAAAGGATATGTCGCTAGCCAGAGCCTAGAAGTGCTAATGTGCTTGAACCTGCTTTTTATTTTTGGGCGATTAATTTAGCTGGAAGCATGCCCAGACTTTCTGGGCCCGAAGCCGAGCCTGCAAGTAATAAGTAAATGCTGATCAGTGCAGATATGCATGTGAGATGGGAGATGACTCTCCAATACTAGGCTATCACACGGCGCTCCCTTTCGTCTCCTCATGGTGAAAACAGGCAGCCAGGCTCCCGAACTCACCTCCACACCTTTGTTCAAATAGCATATTACCGATGACCCGGCTCCCATTATGTACTGGACTTTCACCTGGAGGATCGTTGCGAGGAACCCCAGGGTTCTGTATGGTCCCATGCAACATTCATCTGACCACACTAAAAATCAAATCGGATCGGACTGTTCATCTTGGCCCCACATCAGTTTCTAAGCTATCTGGTTTTCCCCTCATTGTGGTCTGATGTGACGGAATCTCCCAGATACGTGGGTTCATGGAGAGTAACATCGAAAAACTGTTTTTGTTATTATTACTGCATGTGGATGGGATAAACCTACGCCCTATATCACTAATCTTATATACATATGCTGGTAGAGCTCTTTATTTGATTGGCTGGGTTGTCTCCTAGATAGAACTCCCCAAGAGATATGAGAACATCTGGCCAGCCACCTACCTAGTCTAGGTTAACCACATACAGAACAAGGGTATCCGATCGGATCATGAATAATCATTTCCCATCTGAGGAGTACTACTCGCAACCCTCCGTCTATCCGTAATCCGTGATATGCCAGGTCCGTACTAGATGTCCGGACGCTACAGAACTGTCATGCAATGCACCCAACTTGCAGGTCTCTCAAGCGCCAGTACCAAGTAGAGCTGGTCAATTGCTCCAAGTGTGCTGTGTACATCTATTTCAGATGTCACTAGCCCGCCAGTAAGAAGCGAGTCATTTACATCTTATGCGGGCGCTACCTACTGGATACCTGACCTTGAAGAATGTTGGCTGGTGTTGGGTCGTATACTGGAGCCGCATCGCACTAAGACTACATGGCTGACCATGACCGAAATTAGGAAAACTGCCCGCTCATAGACCCAAGAAGGCACCGCCCAAGAACCGATGGTGTTCTCTTCGGCAGGTGTTCCCGCACTACCAATTAAATTGAATTTCTCAGCCGAATGGTCAGAGTCCGGCTCCAGCCGTGCCAGCGAAACCGGAACAAACCATCCTAACTGGGCATCGCCAGTTACATATGCAGTACTTGTCCCCATCTAAACCCTCAAGGTCATCATTAAGATAGGAACGACGACCAGGAAGGCAAAGAGAGCGTTATGGCAGGAAGATACGTAAACGAGTAACTGGAGGGACCGCGGAAATGAGGAAACAACTTGCGGACCGTACTTGAGGGACGTCCACAGAAGCACCCCCTCCCTCCTTCTGCACGGGGGGTCGTGTGCTCCATGCTCCATGCTCCATCTCGACATAGATGCGTACATACATGTACACTACCGTAGCACCGTAGTGTTTCCCTTTCCTACATACATAGTAGTAGGCGGTTACACTTGCCAAGATGCTCTACCCAGACCGTTGGGCTGGGAACTCTCGGGAGCCAGGGTCCGGATAAATGGAGATCGATCCAGCGATGAGTGCCATAACATTCCAAAAGATGACGTTGGCCGGTACTCCGTACACTCAGCAGCAACATCTGGGCCTAATAACCGCACCACCAAGGGTACCCAATACATTTTCCCTTATTCAGCTCAGACTAAGCAGCCTTCACCGACACCCGATAGAATGATCGCTGGATACGGTAGATCATCCGAGGGAAAAAGGGCTTCTTGGCCGCTGCCAAGGCATACTTGATTGGCGAATGTTCTCATGACCATGACCACTGACGAAAGTTTGTCTCCCATCCCCTGGCGGATAGGTAGGACAACTGCCAGTTCACCTTTTGCAGCAATGCAGGCCGTGTACGCTCGCCTGCAGCGTACACGTCACCTACCATCTCTGCCACGGGATACCCAGCATCGAATGTCGTCTTCCGGCCTTCTGTACAGCAGTTCAAGCCAAGGGTAAGCGCGACAGACGACGGCATGTTGGCGGTCCCGACGAGGAGCATACGGTACCCTCTCTGCAACCACACCTGCATATCCTACAGCCGAGTAAGAGCACTTGACGTCCCGGCTCGCCCTCTTGCGCCTTATTGCTTGTTCTCCAAGAAAACGGGCAGCGGTTCTCACGGGAATTGGAATGTGACGGATGATTTTTTTGGGTCCCAGACATTGTGAGGGTCCGTCCCGATGATTTCTGATTGATCCCCATGCCTGCCGGCAAGTCTTGCCCGCCAGCCCACCAGCTTACACGACAACGGTCTTGGCGGAAGTTGGAAGCGGCTTCTTTGGGGGGGGGGTGTCGTGTCAACATGTGGAGAGACGACGCATCGACAGGCCAGGGCGACTCGACAAGAGAGACCAGGTAGGTTAGGTATCTGGATGCGGTTGCTGTACGTGGATGATAGCAGTGCGCATGGAATACGTGACAAGCGAGTCCCACGCGCTCGAGCCATGATAGATCAGAGTTCCGATTCCGTTCACGTGCCTGACAGGTCGCAGCGCCAAAAGGTGTTTCTCATCGCTTACCAGCCATCAGATCCCCCTTGGGCGCGTCAGACAAAAAGCAATCTGCGACAGCATACAATCTACCGAGCCCTAGCGACCATTGCCGGGACATGGAAACCCCTGTGAGCCGGTATCCTTGCGCTCCACCTATGTTCTATCTAGACTCGATCCTTTTCTTTTTGTGATCAGCCTCATCCAAGTCACAAGCTCTCATTTCGCAGAACTGCCTAACCCGATAGTCAAAAGCTTCCCCGACACGTTGCCCCGATACCACACTACGTCCTGAACCTATGTCCGTAATTAACTTGTCGTGAGACATCACCTATCCACCATATGGCAAGCTCCCAGCCCGCGAAGTAGCATCGAGCCGTGCCAGCTCGATGCATCTCCCCTCTTTGGCGCCGGAGCCTACATATGATTTGTTCTTTGGATCAGGCACCAGGATACAGCTGCCGTGATTCAATAGAATTCCCAGCCGAGCCCCAAGTGAGGCGCAAACACCAAGCCCTTAATGTACATACCCAGTCCTTGCCGTAGCAGATGTAGGCAGGCGTATGCCCGATCCCCCTCTAAACTGCCAGGAGGTATGGGTTCCATCTACCGGGGCCAGAACCAGCGCTACAATCTAGATGGCGCACCTGAGGCGCATCCTGCATAGTCATCAATCAAGTCACACTCAGGCCGCCCATTTGGCCACCTGTAGCTTTTACCTGTCAACTAGGTCATCTCCCCAAACGGAAGGGCAGTCATCTATCTCCAAAACAAGTCCCGGGGGGTCCAGATAGTGGGTATATGGTGCTATCGTGGTAAATCATAAGAAGCAAGGATTGCAGAAGAACCGCGCCCTCTGATAACCACTTCAGTCCCACGGGACGTGTATTGCCATCATTGGAGGACAATACAAGGAGCAAAAGCAAAGAAAGCAGCCGGCGAGCGGGAAGGCTATCCCATGACAGATCAGCTCTCGATTCCTTTTCCATTTTGATTAATCGACGGCAAAGAAACTCTGAATATCAATATCTCTGGACAGAATCCATCGGTTAATTGTACCGATGGTACAACTGTGTAGGAAATGACTACAACACCTCCATGCTAACCCCAGTAGGGTGAGTAGCCGGAAGAAAAATATTTGTTCGATATTGGAAGCACTTAGTCTCATGTTCCGTCTGAACTACCTAACGTTAGGGAAGAGCTGTCTAGCTCCAGTATCAACCTCTCTTCCACTACAGCACGGATGAGAGAGCCGTCAAGCAGAGTGGTTACTGTCAGGCAAGCCAATAAGCCAGTGCCCGTTACGTCAAACCTGGGGACGGCAGATACAATCACCCACGCCTCTTGGTTTTAAATAAACCTTGGCTGGCTTTTCCGGGTTGGTTCGACCAGTAAGAAAGTATCAATCCCGCTTCTTCCAGATATTATAAGCGAATCGATCCCCATTCTGGCAGGCTTTCCTACACGTCCACATAGTCGGCACCCGAACAAGCGAGAGGTTTGGGTGGCAGCAAGATGCATACCACGCAGCCAAGCACCAATCGTGAGAATACCCTGGAGGCGATCTGCAGATATTGATGCAACTCTTTCTGGGCGTGGAGTCTCTTACACCCCCTTTCCCGGGCAGGGTACAATCCAGCCAGAGAGCTCAGTACCCCAACCTAGTTTCATGTATGAAAGTTGATATCACTTCCCGTCCGTTGTCATAGTATATATTCAGGTCGAGGTAATACCATGCCAGGGGAAATACATATGGGTAGTGTTCGAGAAGACACGATGTCCACCTCCTTGTCAGCGTAAGTTTGCAACACCCATTCATAGAATAACTGGGATATGTGAACCCTCAGACAGAATGGGGTTGCACCGCCGAATCTTACCTTGATTATAGGGCTAGGATGCTGCTTGACTCGGCGCTGGCCCCATTACCGACCCCGATGATCGACTGACGCGGCAATTTCCGTATTGCAGTGAAGCCTAAGACAATTGGGGATCATCCAAACTTCATGACGGGAGGACCTTGGGTAGCCGGTGCGTCAGCATAAGCAAAGAGAAAACAGAGTTAGTCCCATGAAAGGAGAGTGGTATCGTATCGAACTTGAGCAAGATCGGCCGATGAGAAGAGAAGGGATTTTCTACGACGGGTGCATGGACTTCAGGTCACGAGAGAAAAGTGTTACCTACTCGACCTAGGGAATGGTAGGTACCGATTTCCTCTGTAAAAAAACGATCTAGATGGAGCCTGCGACTCTAGGCGGAGAGCCATGATAGTTCCGTTAATCCGGCTTTAGCACCAAAACACCCACAAGGGCCTGCTCCATGTCTTGTTGTTAGTTCTTACCCGTTGCACGTCATCACTAGAGGCAGCATCCCTGTGATACAGAAGAGATGGAAATGTCTGTCCCCGGACATCCATTCGAACCCAAGAGCTGTTCGTGGAGCATAGAGTTTTATTCTTCATGGGTCCTCTAAATGACACCCCACTAGCAACACAGTGACGGGTTCCCAACTCTCGAGAAAGGATGTTGACTCGTACTTTGACAATTACATGCACCTCTTCATCGTCAAAATAATGGATCAGGTCCCCAAGCTTGTAATAACTCCGCCGTTGCCTGTTGTTTGGGTCTCTCGAACAGCCACAATGACAGCTGAATGGTAGATACAGACCGCTGAAATCGAAATGCAAATCATTCGTGGCATCTTCGAACGTCACCAGACCGCCTCTTGACGACGACGAAAGCCATTTTTGCCGCCGTCAAGGATCCTGGGTCTATAGTCAATCCTTCCAGACTGCTAGCTCTAAATGACTTGACTGGCCCATCTGCATGTGGCAGTGGAGGGATCGTGACCAGACCGGTGTTACGTAGTAAGCCTCTCGCGCCTACCCATATGGCTGAAACTCGATGGCGCTGTTCGAACAGAAAAAAACCTCAAACGGCTGACTGGTGCTAGTGCTAGTTAGCATGGAACGTTGCCATGTCTAGTACTGCGTACGCCCTTGCAGCTAGAAACCAGACTCAGTTGGATAGTTTCATTCGGTCCGTAGTGCACTCCCCCGTTACAGCTCACGCTGGGCTGAAAGACTGATTACGCCTCAATATAAACTGCATATCACGTGCCACCTTCGGAGCAGAGGAGATGTTTGTATCTCGCTCTGAATGCTATACAGACAACAGGTGTGCCAAGGCACTTCGGAACTCATGATCAAGGAAGGGCTGTATAACCTCTGGTCGCTTACAAATTCAAATTCGTATGGATTAACCGAAATTCTAGACTCCGCTATCACGTTAACGGGAGTGCCGTTTTGTTGCAAGGCTTTAGCCGGATTTACCAAAACACGCTTACAGTATGATCGTACCCGTCACGTGGGAAACTCGAAATCGGCTTTGCGACACCAGGACGTCGAGTATACGCTCAAAATGTTTCAGAAACGAATTGTTCAATAGCATCAATAACATAATGAACTCGGTTGGTAACAGGGCCCAGACGATTCACCGATTCACCCCACACCCCAGCCTGGAAAGCCAAGCCGCCTACCTTGCGCTCTTCAAACCGGTGCGGTTTCAGCCCTGTGAAACACCCTCTCCAGATGAATCCGCGATCCGCGTGCTGGCATAGTATCATGATCGAGACCCTGCAGTCCACATGGTGCCATCCCATGTGTAGTTCGCGTTTGGGATGCTCCTGCCCAGGGCTTGGGTAGGGGGTTTCTGGGCCGTGTCACATCGGCCGTGTCAATTGTTTATCGTCCCAAACCCCCCTGCACGCATCTGTGTTTCACGGTTTCACGCGCGAGGACCCTGAGGAGAGCATCGTCGCTAGCCGCTGATCTGACCCGTACCTGCGGCGATAGACGTCACAGGTGTAGCGGATCATCGCGCACCCGGAAACAGACCCAGGAATGGAAGCGGTGCGGCCCAGGCCTGTCGTGGAGTTTGAGACTCGAAGAGCCTCACTTTCGACGTCGACGTCGCCATATTAGTTGAGTTGACACGACGTGACATTCGTCTCATGAAGCCGCATAATAGTCTGGTACTCAGTCTATGATTAGTGTCGTCTGATGTTATTATTATCTCGCGACGTTGAGACCGGATGGAGGATGATGGTACTAGTCGGGACATACGAGTATCGTGAGACCGTTCTGAAAATAAGTTGATGCCCCTAACTTCGGAATTTGCCTATTCCATACTCTGCACGGTTCGGGCTAAGTTATGAATCGATACTATTGTACTTCATAGTAAGGATAGAACAATATTCTATCAATCAACAAGACTAACCTCGAGAGTAAATCAACTTCATTAATTGCACACACATACCAGGGCGTGTAACGAAATATTTAATTAGAACACTAGTATTTTTATATCAAAGAATAATATACATATTATTGCCCTGGTCGATATGACATCTCCTACGCTGTGTTACTTTGTTGCTCCTATACTATATAACCATTAGCGATCTGAGGCGGCCTACGTGATTGTGTTAAGTTCCGAGCTGAAATCTAACCTGTTTGCTGAAACTTAGGCTCTGGTGGAATTCACTCTAGTCGAAGTTCCTCAGAGAAGTATCTGTATCTACCTTGTGACACCACGAATTGAGATTACAGATTATTGAGTTAGCTTTGGAGAGAAACATAGCCGGCAAATATGTGAATGAAATATACTCGGAAACCATGGGTTGAGAAGTTCTATGCTGAACTAAGGAGGCTATGGATCCTACAATCCACATGCAAATCACCGTACGCAATGAACTGGCGGTGGGCTCACATTTCAGAATATAATTAACAAGCAGATGCCTTAAGTATATGCGAGACTATCTAGACCACGCTGACATCCAATCATACCATGAAATCAATCTCCCTACGCTCTACCCCCCACCCCAACCAACTACTTTCCCCCAGAACGCTCTCCCCTACGACTCGTAGAAGACCAAGGCCCGGACCTCGATGCTCTCCCGGGGCTTCGCATCCGGCGGGGTGGCGGGGTCCTCGAACGCCGTGTGCGGCGTGCGGACCGCGAGCCCCGAGCGGCCGGCGGGCTCGCCCTCGCCCCACGAGTCGTAGCACTTGAGCAGGAGGACCTCGTCGGGCGTCATGTCCTTGACGTAGTAGAAGCGGTGGCGCTCGCTGGGCGCCACGCCCATCGTCTCGCCGCGCACCTCGTAGCCCTCGGTCGAGACCGCGTCCTCGCGCGCCGGCGCCTTCTCCTTGCCGCGGTCGTCGTCGTCGTCGTTGCCGCCGTCGCCGCCCATGACCGAGTCCGCGCGCTTCGGGTACAGCAGGTCGACGGGCACGAAGTCGGCCGGCGCCGTGCTCCGCCAGTCGATCACCGCCAGCGGGTGGTCCGACGCCGCGTGCCCGATCGGCCGCCACACGTTGATCAGCTGGAACCGCCGCCCCAGCAGCTCTTCGGCCTCCTCGGACGGCAGGTGTCTCCGCACGCGCGCAGCGGCCGCCGCGGGGGTTTGGTCCACGTGCACCTGCTGCACGGGTCCGCGGGCGGCGCCGGGTACACGTCTGCGGATCGTGTCTGTGGAAGCACATTAGGGTTTAGTTATTTTCTTCTTCTTCAATTGCAGCTTTTTTATGCGTCGAAGTTCACTGCTTCGCCAGGATAGGGGAGAGTGAATCGAACTCGGGGAAGGACGACGATGATGATGTTGATGATGATGAGGACGATGCCAATACTTCAAAAAAACTCACGGTCAAAGATGACGACTTTATGCACCTTGTTGCCGGCGCCGCCCGCGTTGCTCGCGAGCGCCTCGCAGTCGGCCCGGAGCAGCGCCGCCACCTCGTCGTAGTAGGCGCCGCGCACGGCGGCGTCGTCGACGAAGTCCCGCTCGGCCGCCGGCCACCGCACCAGGCCGAAGCCCGCGACGTCCGTGTTGAACTCAGACGCGGCCTCGCCGCGGAGGTCGCGCACCGCGCGCGTCACCCGCTGGTACCCGTGCGACACCCCGCCCCCGTCGACCTTGTTCCACGGCTTGGCCGTGCCGGCGGGCTGCGACGCGAGGTCGATGTGGTTGAAGGCTGCCGTGGTCGACATGGTCAACTTGTTGTGGTGTGTTTTTGTTTTTGTTTTTGTATTATCAATCAATGCCCGCTGGCTGGTTTGGCTAACGAAGTTGGTCGTGTGATGAGTTATAAGTCAAATTCTACGGATTCCGGCGGGGTTGGGTTGCAAATGAGGGGTCAATGTGTAGGATGCCTGAAACAAGAATGGGTATAATTAAGTAATCTATCAAGATGTAGACGATGATGATGCTCAAATAAAAACGATTCTCGTGAGAGAGGGGATGCCTTTTATAATAGCATCGCCAATGACAATTTGGCCGAACCTACGAGCAGTAGTTCAGGGCGTGGTCGCGACAGGACTCAAAGGGCGTAAGTGGCGACGGGAGTGGCTCGGGATGGCATCATCGGCGCATTAGAAATACGCGGGGAGGCTAGTCCTTACATAAGTCATTATCTGCGCGTCGGCACCCCGAGATTTCCCCTGCACCCAAAGGCCGAACCACGCCCTGGCAGTCATTATCCCGGGTTATTATTTTTACTACTTTGTCATCAAGTGCAACCTCTTCGAAGAGCTTCCCTCTGTTGACGCCCCATCAAGTCCAAATTGCCCGGTTTCTCATTAGGTATGCAAAGCTACGCTGCTTCTGATTGGTAACATCTGGAGGAAGAGGTTGACCCCATTGTTTCCATTACAAATCACCTACCCGAATGACCACGATTGCGTGCTGCTTAATGCTGGCTCAAATTGACTACCCAGCCCAAGTCAGCAATTCTTCTCAGAAACCGAGTTTAAAGCACCACTGGAGGTACGCATAGAACTCAGGCTTAATCACCAGCTCCCAAAGGGGAACTTCTGAGCCCGGCGGATTTCGGGCAGAGGTGGGATCAATTTCAACTTACTGTTGTTTCTCACGGTCTCCGGTAGATCTTCGAGCTGCACGAGCCCCGAGGCAACACAGTCGCGCCAGAAGAACATGGCTCTATCCTGCGTGTATCTTAGATAGTCGAAGCCGTGATCGTCTCCCTCATCCTCTTCGTCCGGTTGCCCGCCTTGGGCGGCTGCCGGCTCGCCCTCTGGTTCGAAGCCGGGGATCTTTGCTTGCATGATACCCCACGCAATCCACATCGCGCTACACATGGGACGCCATAATCGCGTCTCTTCCACCATTGATTGAATCTGCTCCTCGACCTGTTCTTCTTTCCGTTTTTCTTCTTCCTTCCACCCACCTGGTGGAACTCGGGCATCGAGCATGAATTCCACGATAGAGCCGGTCGATCCGGTGGCCGGTAGGACAGTCTGTGGTACGGAAGGTCCCATCGTTGGCGTGGCAAGTGGTGTCAGGCTAGGAGTCGATGCGCCTAGATAGGGATGCTCCGGTCGGTGATTGACATACGATTTTATCAATCGGTACTGCTCCTCTGGCGTCGGGTATCTGTTCGGCTGACAAGCGAAAGGGCGCGTGTCATCATGATAATCGTAGCACCACTCCGTAAAGTGATTGGCGAATTCATAGCCTCTCACATTTGCGGCGGCATACTCAAAATCGATCACCACCAACTGCTTGTGTTCATAGTTGGGCTGTAGCAAGGGGGATTTCGTGTCGTCGGGTCGAACTCGAAGGATGTTGCCATATTGAGTCTATGAATAGTCAGTAACGGCTTCGACGAAAATTTGAATTCAAGCTCACATCGTTGTGGCAGAACACTAGTTGTTCCCGGACTGCCTTTGAGCCCCCATATCGATCAAAGAGGTATTCCCGATATTTATCGACCATGGCCTTGAATGTCGGCCAATCTGTCCCGCACACAAACCCACGCTCTTTCCAAGAACCCGATGTGTTTCCAGCTGACTCGGGGTTCTCCTCCCGTATTTTTGCATCCAAAAAGCTGACAGCTTGCGAGACCCTACTGACCCAATTGTCCCAGTTCTTTAGAACCGCGGGCCCGCTGTCCTTTTCGTCTTCAAGTAACTCCATGCCATCATGTAGCTCTCTCATTCTCTTGGCAATCTGTTTAGATGTGTCCGGGTCCCTTAAATCCTCAGCAGTCAGCGTGACAGCATTGAGATATTGTTCAAAGCGTCCATTTGCAAACGTTCCTAATAGTCGGGGTCCGATCTTTTTCCTAGCAAGTCGTCGCAGGACACTTAGTTCGTTCTCTCTATCAATGATGTGTTCGACCTGAGGGCCATATACTCGCAACAGTAGCTTGGCGGGGTTCTTCTTGCCACCCTCCGCCCTACTTGTCATGCCTTCCGGGGGAGTTACTACATAGACTGCATTCGTCAAGGCGCCGCTGAGTCGCTCCACCGATATGGCATCGCCACTATCCAAGGGGACACCCCGCCATCCTTTAAGTCTGAGTGTATGCGTTAGGCGGATAATCTCACTCTTGAATACGGACCACGCTCTGCGTTCCTTCTCTTTCCTTTTCGATACAGATGAAGCTTCTTCGCTGACCGCGTTTCCACCAGTATAGCTGAGCGTCTTCGAATTGTCAAGGACCCCATCACAGCTTGGGACTATCACGTCCCCATCGTAGAATTCGGTATCGGATGAGGCAGTTCTATGCAGAGCTACAGACCGGCGTCGTTGGGACTTCCTACCCAACCTCGGGCTATGATGAGGAATGGCATGTAGTCCCAAGGAGCTCATACTATCGTCAATGATTTTCTGAAGCCGGTCTAGAGAAACCTCGCTAGACTGTGAGTCTACCGAGAAACTCCTCAATCGCGCGGTTGATGGGGGATCGGATTCTTGAGCATCATCCTTGTGGTGTTTTCGTCGACTTCCATGAGCTCTCCTTGCTTTTCTGTTTTGCCTTTTGGTCCGTTCATGATCGAGCCATTCGGCGACTTGGGCGATGATCCTCTCGCCCATTCTGTCTATTCGATGGCGATGAGGCGACTGTGATTGCGCGGAGTCCTCTTGGACTACCTCCGGAGATATCACCCTTGAGAGATCATTGAGAGCTTCCAGGCTGGCCTGGCTGAGCAGGGAAAGCCTGGAGGAGCTGGCACCAGCAGACATGTGTGAGCGGCCACTTAAACGCTTCGCCACGCCGGCGGAAAACTGTCTCTTAGGCAGATTTTCTTCAGGGTCTGGCTCTGGTTCGGCAATGTGCACAGCTGGTGGCCAGTTAGTATCATGGTCTCAAAATGGCGTACAGCCGTTTGAACTCTAGAGTCAAACTGTATATATGCATAGTCCTCGCGCTTCATCCCAGATTGGATAATACCGTCCGTTGACTTGCATATCGCAGGTCACGTTTGTTTGCCCTGCGATGGCTGACATAAAGGAGGCCCCGGTCAGGAGACCAGAAGGTCCCGCAGGAGCTGTACCTGACCTGAAGCAGCGGGTCATACAGGGATATGGCGGGGGGACTCGAGCAGACAGGCTCCTAGACAACTAGCAAATGGAAAAGAATGCACACACCTTTCGTGTTTGAGACGGTAGTTAAATCGGGAGGCTTCTTCCCGTCGTCGTCGCCGTCGTGCTTCAGAGCTGACCGAAGGGGTTGCGGCTCGGCCGAGGTGAGATGGGGAGTTGAGGGCGACATGGTGACGCAGCTGGGCGAGGGAGCCGATATCAATAAGGCTTTGTGAGGCAGCAAAGGCAGCAGAGGGCAGGGAAGGCTGCTGCTTTGTGTGGCGTGAGACAAAGGTCGCGTGTCCAGCGTGTCCAGGGATCAGAATCCAGAGCGGTCAAGGTTCGAGCCCGCGGGTGGCTGTGGTGAAACCCGTCTGCGTGCCTCCTAGAGTCACAGCAAACTGATAAGAGGTATCGCCAGATTGCTGGTCTGTGCCGGGTCCGTCCGGGTCAGTCCGGGGCTGGGTGGACGCTGGAGATAAGCTAGGGTATGATGTGGAGGATTGCCCTAGTGCGAGGTGCGAGGTTAGGGACGGCTTAGGTACCGTAGCTTGGGTACCGTACCTACCGGTATCTCAATCTGGTTGCTCAAGATGGCTGTAATTACGTAATACCGGTCAGCGGTTCTGCTGGCTCCTTAAGTACTTAAGTACTCAACCTGGTAGCGACCTCTCGCAGTCTAGTCTAGACTACAGGATTCCAGCAATGAAATGTACGGTGTCTTACCTGGCCTTTCATATGTACGAAGGGAAGCACGTGCATGTACCCGTCACCTCAAGTCGTACGTAGATCACCCAATGACGTAGTAGCCCCAGAGACCCGGGTCTAAGGGCCAATTGGTTGCCGATGTGGGCATAACATCGATATAAGTACAGCGCAATATAGTAGGTATCTAATACGTAGTGCTGGATGGTGCTCAACTGATGCACGCATATTTGCATATTAGCAGTAGTAGGCAGTACTCCAGACAGACGGCGTAAGTCGCAATCACAAGAGATCAAAGAAGACTATGTTGGGTCTGCCTCTACACGTCTACAACGCGTTAGAAGATAAGGCGAAGATGATGCCACAGCCGTAAATATATTCAAAATCGTAGCTTCGTCGCTCCAACAGGGCAAGGGGGCTTATCACGTATGATACATACAAGGGAGCCCGGTTCTTGATAAATCATGGAATGCCGTGGGAAAAAGAAAACACCCAGAGTGAGAGTGAGCACACGGCGATGATCCCTCGTAAGCCGGGCGACGCCACCCCCCTCCCTCTCCCCCTCCCCCTTCACCGCCATCCCTCGCGTTCCAGCGCCCATTCCACCGCGCCCTTGACGTCGTCCACGATGGCGCTGGGGCGGTACTTGGGCTCGCCGTCGCGGTCCCTGCTCCAGACCCCCGTGCGCACTAGGACCGACGCCCACTCGGTGCCCCGGGGGCTGGCGTACTCGTTGGCGCCGCGGATATCGCTCTCGGGGTTGTCGCCCACCATGTAGACGCGGTCCAGGGCCGGTGCCTCGGCCCCGGCCCCGGCGTCCGCGCTGACGTCGCCGTTGCGTCTGAGCAGGCCCGCCCGCCACTGCGCCAGCACCCGCTCCGCGTACCCGTACGTCCGCGCGTACGGCTTGCCGATGGTCGCCCGCCGCAGCTCGGCGCCGCCCGTAACCTGGCGCCAGACGCCCGCGAGCGCCGCCTGGAAGGCGCCCTGGCCGAGGCGCGGGAGGTGGTAGCCGGCGCTCCAGAACAGGTCGTGGTTGCTGAAGTAGAGGTCCGGCTGCCCGTCGCCCTGCCAGCCGTCGTTGTCGTGCCCGTGCGCGGGGCGCCCGTTGTTGGGCGAGTAGGTGCCGAGCACGCCGCCCCGCGACAGGAGCAGGTCGAGGATGATCTGCGTGTCCAGGGCCCAGTCGCGCGGGTCGTTGAACACGAAGATGGCGTCGATCTTGGGGTTCGGGGAGGGCAGCGGGCGCGCCGTGGCCGCGTAGTGGGACTTGAGCAGCTGCTCGAACGGGAATATGTCCGGGTGCGCCGCCAGGATGTCCGCGGGCGTGATGACGGAGCGAAAGCCGTAGGCCTCGGCTATGAGACGCGACTTGGCAGCGTCGGACCCCGTAATGAGGATATTCTTGTCCGCAAGCCCCGATTTCCCGTCCACATGGCTTGGGTCCCAAGATCTGTCCACGAGCTCTTGGAAAGGGGTGTGAGATTGCACGAAGTTATCCGTTGACAGCGGCACGCCGAGCCGGTTGCTCAAGTCTTCCACGCGTTCACGCTCATGCTTGCCCCCGCCATTTGTCAGTAGAATGAACGGGATATCGTGCCGCTGCAGATATCTCAGCGCCTCCGTCGCGCCCGGGATGGGCTTCGCGACGTGCAGCAGGACGCCGTCAATGCTGGACCACACGTGTCAGCTTTGCTCCTTGGCTATGTATGATATAACGTAGTTTCACGAGTTCTGACAAGGCGTGTATGCAGAGACAGTAGCGAAGAAATATGAGAACACGCGTAAAAAAAACCCAACTTACTCAAAAGCGAATGCGAACCGCGGAGCTGCACGCGACGACGGCGCGGTATTTGCCGGCTTCGCATCGCGAATGAACGTGCGGGCCGCCGCGACAGCCTGCCCGTGCGCCGTCTGCCGCCGTGGCACACCGCCGCGCCCGCGTCTACTGCTAGGAGTCCTCGCTGTCTCTGCGCAAGAGAGTGTTGCGAAGGTGTGCCAGGTGGGTGGTGGTGAGTGGGACTGGACGATGCGGCCCAGCGCCGGCGACGGCACGTGCCGGAAAGCCCTCATCCCCAACAACTACAGCGAGAGTATGAGGGGAAAGAGAGGGGAAAAGGAGAGGAGGAGGAGGAGGAGGAACCGACTGGTTTCACCGAGGAACCATGCCGCTCGTCAATTACAGAGCCTGGTTTTCCTACTTAGTAGTCAGGCGGTCGGCTGTCTACCAACCAACTTAAGTGTCTAAGCGTCTAAGCAGGCAAGATGAAGAGCGGTTGGAGGATGTATGTCAAGAGAGAAGTTAAGGTTGCCGCCCGGTTGGTCAGAGTGGAGACGATTCAATTTACGGCTCTTATCCGCCGCGCCGAGCCGCGTATAAGAGCAACCCATACACCCATACCCTGCTTGACATTCCGTTGCCTTGCACAATGTATCTATGATAGACATAGCTATGCTGATAGACATATATGTACTTAGTATGTAAAACCATAGCATTTCGATCATTGTTATATTGCAATGGCAGGATGGGGTTTGCATGAGCTCCCACACATCGCTATACATCGATTATATATACTACACTAATAGTATCACGAGTGAGGGGAGCGCCTCTAGCACACCTCTTATTATACAGATTTTCCTACCGCCCCAGGTCAGAAGACGACCCTCCGGCCATTAGGGGCCCCCAAATGGCATCTATTTCTTCCAGTCCTTAACGTGCTCCAAGATCACCTTCGCAGCCTGCTGAGGGCTGTGCTGCCTCCCCAGCGCCTCAACAAAGTCGCCCTCGGGATCCATGAGGTAGAAGTAGATGCTGTGGTCGACAAGGTAGTCCTGGCCCGGCTTGACGTCCTTGGGCGTGCTGAAGTAGACGCGGTAGGCCTTGCAGACATCCTTGATCTCGTCGTAGGTGCCGGTGAGTCCGATGAACTGGGGATGGAACTCGGCGAGGTACGACTTCAGCACTTTGGGGTCGTCGCGCGCCGGATCGCAGGTGATGAAGACGGGCGCCACGGCACCGGGCGCCTCGGCCTCGACGAGGTCAAACATCTGTGCCATCTTGTCGAGCTCTTCGGGGCAGATATCGGGACAATGTGTGAAGCCGAAATAGACCTGTCGGTGAGATGCACATGTCAGCCTCTGCTACAAATTCGCGCCCTGCCACCCCTTAACCCAATGCCCGCGGGATAACCGCCAGATTCGGACGGGCAAGCAGAGATCAGAACTCACCAAAGAATACCGCCCTTTCAAGTCAGCGCTGGAAAAGGGTCGGCCCTCATGATCCACGAGGTGGAACTCCCCGCCAACCTTGGGCCTGCCGACGCCCTTTGTTGCCTCGGCGACGCGCCGCCTCTGCATGCGCTTCTTCTCCGCCTCGAAGTACCACACGAGACCGCAGCCGGCCAGCACGAACAGCACGCCCGCTTTCCACGAGAACGGGCCCGTCCGGTAGCGACTGCGCGCCTCTTCGACCGTCTTTGATTTGTAGCGGCACTGCTGGTGCCGGCCAGCCGCGGAAGAGGCAACGGCGTTTCGGGAGAGGGCGAGCCGCGCGCTTCGAGTCGTAGACGTTTTGCATGTCGGCAAGCTAGCCGTCGCGGGTGTCGTGGAGGAAGAGGCACATCGTGTCGAGAATAGCAGACGTTGGCACACTTGCGGCTGCGGCTTAGCCTGTAGTAGCGGCCGCAAGACCGATCTCGAGGGGGCTAGCGGGCGCGACATATTACCGACCTCAATTGGGTGTATGCTGTTGACCGAAAGGTGCTGAAGCTTCAATCCCCAAGCATGTCCATCAATATCGCAGCATCACCTGTCAGACCCGCTTTTCTATAAGTGCCAAGCCCCGCCCAAGATTAGATAAGTACTCCGTACCGTACCCACCACAGTGCGATTGAGCTGTCGTGGTGTGCAAGGTCCGATGACGCATCAGCATACCAGTCCTGCGCCGTGACAGCTCACCTGACTCGGATTCGAGGCGTGGCTTGCCGTGGGAGTTGGAACGCTATAGCAGCACATAGAGTTTCGTTTAGATTTGTGCTGGAACCGGCATCTTGGGATGGGGCACGTCACCACCGCGGCCACAATCGAGAACGAGGGCACACCATGTCTCGACGTGGCTGGTGTTTCTACCGGCTTTGACAGCTTATTATTACTACAAATACATTTTGCCCGCGTCAAACGAGCTCTAGTTCTGAACGTAGTTTGCATGGTATGCCGACCATGATTCTTTCTCTTTCTTCAGTCGTTGGTTTTCCGCAATCAATCTGCCCTCTCAAACGTGGGCCCCAACCATCATTAGCCCATTACGTTTCCCGCCCAGTCTTTGTCGCAATCAAGAGAAAATGAGGAAAGAAAGGAAAGAAATAAAAGCCAGAAGTGAAGCGAAAACGAAAGACTGCGCAATGCAGTCCGATTAGTCCCCCCTGGAATGCAGCCCCATGCCAGCCCATAGGTCCGTCGAGTTGATATGCCATCAGCGAAACTCGGCAGGTGATCAGCTTGACATCGCAAAAGGCTCGAAACAAACGCAATGCATTTTGGTCTATCATTTACCATGCTCATAGTACGCCTTGCAGCCCCCAGTTCACGCCCGTTTGACTGGAATGGTTTAAACAGAAACAGTTTCCCGAGAAGAACTCCCAACATGCTGAGGCATTTGTCGTGATAAATATCGAGGAATCATCTCGAGTTTTGACGCCGGACTTCTCAATATCTGGCTGCCGACAATAGATCCCGGAAATGAGACGTCAGAAACAGCAGGTTTTCTTTGTATACCTTTCAACACCACAGGATTGTTTTTGAATCATTGCGACCCTCTCCCCTTTGGGATGATCAATGTCGACTGAGTTGGCTCGCACTTGTACGACTTCGTTCTTCTTCCTCCTCTAGTACGTCACTCAGCCGCGTGGGATGATGATGATGCGCCATTTCCTCCCATCCCGCAGCTGAGTAGCCGGTGCCGCTGTAGTCTGGAGCTGACGAGTATTGGGGCTGTTGAGGTACAGAGACGGGCGCAGGATAAACACCAGGTTGCGTTGCAGGCGTCTCAAACTCTTCTGCTCATACGTCAGAACCTTCCGAAGGAGGAACATGATAAGGAATCTTCTGGCCCCGGGCATCCCGGACGAACTTCCCCGAGGCGTCACGAATGTACTCACCTTCGCTCATCGTTCTCTCCGAGGCATAGCTTTGCTGGTGATGAACGGACGAGGGAGTCTGGAAGGCAGGATTGGGTCCACTGGAGGCCGGAACTGGCTGGACAGCAGGCGCCTGGGTGTATTCTGGACGAGCCGTACGCGAGGTAGGTGATTGGGTGTATTCTGGCATCTCGGGCTGTGCATAGCGATGCTCACGTTGGGTGTTTCCCCGGCTGACACCCTGCGTCATCGGGACAACCTGTACGCCGCCGACGATTGTAGGTTGGCCGAGTTGAAGGGAGGCAGTGCGATCCCTCTCTTCTTGCTCCCGCCGACCAAGTTCTTCCCAAGCACGGCGGGCCTCCTCTTTGGAGATGGTCAGCTCCTTACGCATTTCCGCCAATTGCTTATGCAACTTGGACGACCCTTGCTCTTGCTCAACGGCTTTCCGGATGGTGTCAGCCCTGTTCCTTCGCTCTTCCTCGAGAGCGGCTTCCAGCATGGCTGTCACCTCCTGGGCACGCTCGAGCTCGCGACGGGTTTCAAAAAACCAACGCTGGAACTTGCGCTCCGATGACGCGCGTAGTCGCTGGAGCTCGACAACGGCATGGAAAAGATTGGCGCCTGCAGACGAGAGATCGGTCACTTGTCGTGACAATTGCTGGGTAACGGGGTCTCCTTGTATTTCTGACGCATTCTGTTCGAGCCGACGAATCCAGAAGCTTGTCAACCCCTCCCAGTGAGCCGAGAGTGTTTCCCAGCGCTCGAATGCGTGAGGGAAAGAGCTCCTGCCCCGTCCAACCGCGGTGGAGAACTCTCCAGACTGCGACTGTGTACCGGATAACCCCCCCGCCGTAGCTCCAGTTGCTGAAGGGCCTGAGGCTACTTGCGGGGGTCTCGACGTGGGCTGCTCGGTACGCATCGAATGAGAGGTTTGTGCTGCGACATTGGCTGGCATTCCCGACGTTCTCGTCGTACGGCCAGCGTTATCATTAGGTAGGCGGCTAGATGTAGGTTGGATTGGGTATCGTGTTGTAGAAGGATCTGCGCCGGCAGTAGACGTGCCAGCGCCAGCAGCGGGAGCTCTTCGCACTTCAGTGGCCTTCTCGGTAGCTCTACGCTCCGCTTCTCTCCTATCTGCCTCTTCCTGCAAGCGGGCCTCGTTCTCAAGGTGCTCCCGCTGTATTCGTTCACGTTCCTCTCGTTGTCTGGCTTCGCGTTCCGCGCGTTGTTGCATGATTATCTTGGGCCCCCTGATACCCGAGGGGGAGCCAACAGCAGATCGCCCGGTGGCGGCACGGACAGCGGGTGCACCATTGCCATTGGAGGCAACAGGGCCTCTTCCGCTCATGAGATCGGCCATTTGCGAATAGCACTCAACAGGATCAATGGAGATGGTATTGGGCCCCCGTAACGTCGCCTCTAGCGCATATAGGATGGCGTTATGGGTATTTTTCGAGATGCGAAGAGCGGTATGAGGCTCGGGCGGATCTGTCCCAAGGTCTAAGCGCGTAATACGGCGACGAAATGAAGCCGAAGTCGCTGCAGAACTCGAACTAAGATTGCCCTGCGAGAGCTGCCTAGTCACCTTCGGACGGTCGGCTAGTTGTTTGCGCTCAGCGACTTCGTCCGCGAGTACGTAGCGGCCGGTCGGTCCGAGAGTGGCAGTGACACGACCTGGAGGCTGCACTCTGCCTTGGTCTCCAGGGCCAGGACTGGGACTAGCCGAGAAGTTGGGAGTGCGACGAAGCCGGCGGTGAGAAGCGGGTGTAGATCTCGCAGTGAACGGGGAGGTGGGCGGTATAGGAAATTCCAGTGGAAAGCTATGCTGCTGGCGCTGGTCCGGTGCAGCTATGGGGAAGGGTTCGTCAAGGTCGTAAGAGTCGTAAAAGGGGTCGGCAGAAGCTGGTGTTGACAAGTTGGCGGTTGCGCGCGCGTTCTCCAGGGTCAAGGCCGGAGAAGACAAGGTGGGCAACGACAGCTCCAGCGACGGCGATGGGTGGATTCACAGCTGCCTGTGGAGCGCCAGCGAGTGCAAAATGGGAGTGAGGGAGAATTGAAAGACAGAGCAAGCGACCGGTGGTCAAGATTGCAGGAGAAAGAGGTGCGCACGCCCGCAGTGCGCTGCTGCCGGGCTGCCGGCTGAGGAGGTTGGGAGGTTGGGGATGCGCCGAGTTGTGAATATTCGGTGGCGCAGTGTGGAGGAGAGCCAGCCAACGCCGGGACAGCCAGGATAAAAATAAATACCGGTAACCGCACGCGCTGCAGACCGCTGTCAAGGCCGAGATGAGGACGGCAGCAGCAGAGTTATTCTTGTTCTAGCTACGCGCTGGCATCTGTTTTGTTGATCCGTCGTTGTGGCAGCCGTGGTTTTGCTCGCTGTTTTGCTCGCTGTTTTGCTCGCTTGCTCAATTCTCGACACGCTCCAACAACCAAAGTGGTACTTGCCCGCCCACCGCTACCTATTACCTACCCCTACGTTGCACGTACCTACCCGCCCAAGCCGCCCGCCTTCCCATCCACGCCAGGTCAGGCACAGCACACAGCACCTGCCTCGGGTACTTGTAGGTAGGTCAGGTACCTAAAGGTTAGGCAGGTGTAGGTGTAGGTACGTGTGCAGGATGTATGCCGTGTGTCGTGCGCAAGTTGCAACGGAGATAGATGCCTTACAATGCCCAAGGCAGACACTCAGCAGCCCTGTTGCCAGTGGGCTGACGATGCACTCGGGCACCAGGAGATGCGTGTCATGAAGCCCTTGGGCCAACGTCATGTACGGTGCACCGTGGACATTGCTATTCCTGGGGCGGTGGGCTTCGATTATAAGGGAAGGAGGACAGACAAATTTATTTTGCCGGGTTCTCGGTTTGCGAAACGAGACACAACTTGAATAGGTACTTACTTGCAGAGAAGCGGTGCATAATTTGGAGGTCGGAATTGCTACCTAAGAGAGTGAACGCTACCAGCGCTACAAGATAGGTACCTAGGAGGGATCGCTGTCGGGGTCTCCTGTACTGTGGTGTACAGTCACACCACAACGGGGGACCGACCCACCACCCTCAAACTGCCCTGCCATTAGGTTCAGTTAGGTAGAGGTAGGTACCCCTCATACTATCGGTACCCCAGGTAGATAAGAACTTGTCTGTAGCCTGTAGCTGCCTGAAATATGTAGGTATATGATCCAAGTAAGTAAGTACCCACTGTAGTACCATCATGCACAGAGAGTATCTCTCTCTCCCAACCTGTTTTCTTATATTAACAGGTACTGATCACTATTGATCTTAAATTTTCTGCTCGTTCACTATCATTTTCTCGACAATTCCATCGGTGGGCGGTGTGCGATTTAACCAGTTCGGCTAGCTAGTAGTCGTCATCTGTTTCGTGAAAGTGGTAGTGATGACTGCAGCTTGCGGATGGAAGACAGCGCCAAACCCACGGCAGCAGAGTCTGGGTACCTATTCACCATGCCCGAGAAGACCCAAGAGGCGCCATGACCTCATCTACACCGGCTCCGTAGGGCTTTCAGGAGGAAGAAGCGGTCGGGGCTGGATGACACCAATGCCCACAAAACCAGGACTCGACCTCATCATCGTTGTCAAATTCGCTCAGTGGGCAGAGAGAAGGATCGTGGATGGCTGATGATCCAGAGTTATGCGTTGGCATGCCGTTCTCGCTGCCCAGTAAGAAACCACAGCCAGTCCCAATGAAGCCTAGCCGTTCGCGTTTACTGCAGCCAATGCTGCATGGGCCGACACCGATGCTCTGGGATCTTGATGTTGTCTGTGTCGATGCAGCATTACTTACTACCTAATAGTACCTACTTGTACTACAGAGCCTGGGGGGAGGCTGTTCCTTATCAAGCGGGCGTATACCAATGCGTAATGTGCATAACAGGGCGTACCTGTTCTACGTACCGTCTGGTGGACGAGTTTATTTTGTGCTGGGTGCGAAAAAATGATCTACGGCCCACCCCAAGATCTACTGATGTTGCGGCGGCGTGTCAGGTACACCTGGACAATGGCGCAGCAAGGATTACTTGTACCACTATTTGGGGTAAAGTTATGTGCCGTATGTCTGAGATTCAAAGACAGTAATACGTCAAAATACCCCAATGGCCGGCCAGAGCCGAATCATTATACGCTACCTAGATAGCTCAGTATTGTATGCACGTATGTTTCAGTACCGCGTTTGGGAAACGCAATGAACTTGTATATCGAAGCCGCAAGGAGGATAGATAACTCGCATCTCAGAAAGTAGGCCTGGCTCAATGGATAATGGAGATCAATCCACCGTTACATCATCCTTCATCCTTGTTGCTTGAAGATTGGGAACCACCCATGAGAGCCATTGGCCAATCAGAAGCCTCAATTGCCCATTCGCTGGCCCTAGATGGAAATTCAGCTCAATCGTCAATGTGGGGCACAAACCACACTCTTGGAACACCCCCAAGTACGGAGTACGTATACCTTAGAATGCGCCTGTGGCGGTGACCTTTCGCCCCCAAAATTCAGTTTCTTATAAATCCAACAGTAGCATCCGATGAGGCAGAAGTGCCCGTCGTAAAACCGAAGCGGTGTCTTACCAGCCGCCGAGGAATCCGGCGTATTCAATACCGCACACACCAGCCAATATGCAGAGTTCAATGGACCAATCAGAGAGTGCCTCGTTGAGATTCTGGGCAAACGGAAGTCTGATGACTTGCAGATTGCCTCGCAGATCAGTCTTCGTCACGGTGCATGTCATACTTGACTACTGCCATATTATTGCCAACCGCTTACGGCTCTTGCCCTGTAAGGACGACCATGGAATCGCTTGGAGCATAGATGGGGATATCTACTAGAGATAGCATGCATGAGACCTACGCACCTTATCTAGGTAACAAAAAAGAAAAGGATAGGGCAAAAGGCGGGGACGAGGGGGAATGAGGGGGCCCCAAAAAATAAAGGAAAGAAAAGAAAATTCTGGAGATATCCCTGTTTGGTAAATGATATTATAAGTACCACCGTACTTCGTAGAGAGGAAAAGAAAAGAGAGGATAAAAGCAGAAGAGGGATAGCCCCTATTCATGCATTGATGGTACACTTCACTGTAGGGATAAAGGCTCGTAGCACCGGCACTGGCACTGGCTACAGTTGAGTCAGCAAGGCGATTATTCATGTGGGGAGTCAAGGAGGCATGCAAGGGGCCGAGGCCTAGAACACTCGTCACAAAATATTGCATACAAATGCTGAACTCTTGCTGTTTTCGCCGTCGATAGGTCTAACCTGCTCCCGGAGTCGACTGTAGATGACATCGAACCTCTGTGCTCTGTACAAGTAATACCTCTAGAAGTGTCACAGTCCTCACCACTGGTAGTTACAGTATTGACTTATTGTTATTGCACAAGATCTTTTACTTGAGCCATCAGAGTTTGCACTGCTGTACAGTGGCACGTGCTGTAATCTCCGACTTGGCCGCGGTTAATCCGTAGTTCCGTGACAAGAAGTGATTAATAGTCTCCAGTTCATGCTATTGGGATCCTGGGATCAACGGTAGGGAGCTAGGTGGGAAGGTGGGTGCACTTGTCGATCGAACGTATTAGGGGAAGGACCTCGCAGCTACCCACACACACACACACACACACACATATTTATATATATATATATATGTACTCCCAATACAGTACCCTAATGGGGTCGCAAAAAGGAAGTCTGGCGGCTACGAACCAGGGCCGGCCATGGGCGGCACAATGTGCTAGCAGAACCTGCGTAGAGCGTTCAATATTGCCCGCAAATGTTGAAGGGTTGGTATAGAAGCCTCCAGGACTAGAGGTTAAGCCCAACCGGTAACTAGTATTTCGAGAAGCAAAGTAAAACTAATTACTAGGAAAAAAGAAAGGTTAGAATAATTTGCAGGAGACTGGCCCCACAGGAGTGAAAATGGAACGTCTGCACAGCTCCCGACGTACGAAGTACTCGTACCTGGAATCCGTACAAGCACAACAGACATATTCAACGAAGGTTGCCCGGTCAATGCCACATCAAATGGCCACCTAGCTCGTATCATGGCTCATTCAAAAGAGCCCGACAGGGTCCGCAACCTAATTTAGGGGTTCCCCGGTTGGTCTTTTGGAGGCTGGATCACCGGCAGCAAGGCCAGCCACTTCGCAGTTCCGTTTGAGTGACTGCATCTGCCTCTGATCCCCCGAAACGGCCAACACGCTCCGCTTCAGGATATCGAGCAGCGTCGTCTCTGCGTACCCGGATAGTATATTCTGTATTAGATTGCAGATGTGGTCCCGCTTGTACCGGTACTTGTCGCAGATATTGTCGTAGTAGAACTCCAACCCCTTGTGGTCTCCCTGGCCCAGGTGAGCGGCCTGTGCCCAGGCAGCCTGCGCCCGGTGAACCCGGAGCACGAACTCCTTGGAGTTGATGGCGATCGAGAATACGCGGACGTCGGAGAAGAAGCTGTATTGGTACCTGGCCTCGCTCATCCACACGTATATGTTGAGCAGCACCTGGCTGGCGGTGTGCATGTTGGCCATGAGCGCCGGCCCCAGATCGAAGGACCCCTCTTGCGTCTCAATGAAGATGAACGGGAAGCAGCGCAGGTAGGACCCATCGGGGCTCATGCACATCTTGAGGTGTTCTGGGATGGGCGTTGATGCATAGGACGGCCCTTGTCCGACGAGCGAGTCGAAGCGGAAGAAGATAGCGAGATCTGGCTGGGGGGCCAAATTTTGGTTGTTTTCTGTGGATTCCAGCGGGTAGTGACTGTTTTCAAGCAGCCACCTGCCTTCGCAGTTGAAGTCAAACTTATCGCTGAGCTGATGGCGGTTGAGGATGGACATCATGATGGTTCGCTGAAATACGGCCTCGTTGGCGGCATACCTGCAACGTTCGAGGTCCTTATTGAAATCTCGGTTGGTTACAGTCGGCATGCGGACTGTAGACTTCCATTCGTTTATGGCATCGGACAGTACTTCAACTGCGTCATAGATACTGGCGCCTGTTTGGAATTCGTCGGCTTTGCTGAGAAACAACTCAACCTTGTCACGTAACGACTTCGTCTGTTCCAAGCCAATGGCCTTGGCTCTTGAGACTATGAATGACTTGAATTTGGCCGCCTTCGGATCTTTGACGGGCTTCGAAAACTCTACACGGCGGGTTCGCAAGCCTTCCTTCAAGGAGACTTTTTTGATTTCATCTGCCTTCTCTTTCTTATCCCGTCCGACGGTAGATTGCTGTTCCGTTGTATTTTCCGCTGAATGGGAGGGGGAGCGCCACCATATTTCACTGGGGTTGAGCATTCGCCAATCCGGGGGGAAGGGGTCATCGTCCAACCACGGTTCGGGGGGGCGCTAGATAGTCGTGAGCTCTGAACTGGTTATGGAACAATCGACCTTAAGAACTACTATTAAGACGAACCGAATATGGCCACAGCTTGTGACGGTCGGTATCTGACACCCCCTGTGAGACGCCTGGTGCGCTAGCCTCTTCAATCTTTAGCCGTACAGACTCGTGCTTGCGTTCCGTCGAGGCTCGATTCTGCTTAGGCAAATTCGGGGCTGTGAGGGAGTCGTGGTCACGAGGCGTACCAACTTCGCGATTTGGTGAATGGCCTATCCTCCTCCAATCTGACATGCACGGCTTGCAGCAACGCGGGCTCGTCTTCGAAGTTGCGTTAATCGATGATTCCCGAGCCTGGCTGGCGCTTGTCCACGTAGCCTGTCGCTCCGACGGAATGTCATTTCAGGATCCGCCTTTAAAATCTAAATTTAAGTGAGCCTCACGAACATCACGCTTGACTTGACACGTTTTCGTCACCTGCACCAGGGTTTTGTTGTCATGTTCTTCCTGTTGGTCTGCTCGAGGCGGCGCCTCTTGCTCCCTTATTGAAGACATCGGGTTTGAGATGAAGAAGGAAGGCCTTCTAACTGGTTTACCCCCCTCTCTCTCATAAAATGCTTCAATGCTGCAGTGCTTTATCACAACTAGTACGCTTCTTCCCCAAGAAAGGTGAGATACATGGAGAGGTGTTGGTGAAAGGCGGTACACTACGCGAATTTGATCGATGATACTGGATTGGGCCGTATGGTGCGCTGTGCCCTACTCTAGTGTAACACACCACCATACCCCGAGCGCTACAGGGACGAGCACGAGCCTACTCGAGGCCCAGTTGGCATGCCTGAAAGAGCCCTGTGGTGGTACATGAAGGTTAGGTGTCCCAAGGACCACCTAACTGACTTCTGAGCCCTTGCTTCCAGACCCTCGTCACATTAAGCCGACAAAATAGCACCCCGATTAAAGGCAAATAAATACACAACCTAAAAACACCCACCCCTTCAAGCTTTCTAGTCTTATAGTTGTCACACAGCGATGGCATGTGGACTGGTTGTCCTGATGATTGTACGATATACGTGTCAATGGTCATGCACAGGAGGTAGTCGTACGTATCCTTCCTACTACTAAGCAACTTTGCACGTATGGGGCCCCCTGTATACCCGATTGTATACCCGACATGGGTCCGTCATTGGATACCCATTTTAGTTAATACGCCCAATAAGATCATAACCTTTTGTGTCTGACAATAGGCGCCACCAAGGGATAGTGAGTGGGTTAAAAAAAAAACTCGCAACCACCACTGAAAACCACCACTTTCATCGGGATGGAAAAGTAAGGGCGAATAGGGGGAAGGGGGGGTTATGCGTACTTAAGTAGGAGGTCCACTGATACGGTATCTGGTGCGATAGTAGAGTCAATATGCCTACTTATGTATGGCAAAACGGAGGCCCGGTGGCTGTGAAATGACGGCCGTTGCTTGGGGCAGGGCGGCCTTTTTCGGAACAGACAATACCTACTATCTTTGAGATACTCATACTAGAGCGTCTGGTCAGCCCTCTCTGTAACCTGCCGGTCCGAGACCGAGACACTCTGCACAATTTGATATTACTATTGAGGGATAAGACCCCACACTCAATTATACAATATATAGATGATAGTAGGCAATACAACCAACACCGCCAAAATCGGGGATTCTCTCAGCTTTAGCGTCAGGTTATCCCCGGGATTTAAGGCCTGGCTCTCGAGTCTGCTTTTTTTTTTTGTTTTTTTTTTTAAACTCTAAGCCTTGCTTAACCCCGACCCCTTGCGATATCGTTGTAGGCATGCCTATACCATGTTGTGGAACGCTACCGCGAGGTTGGTAAATGTTGTTACGTTTAAGTATCTAGTTAGGTAGCTACTCCGGCAATCTGTCGGGATGAGATAAGTGTACTCTCACAAACACCGTGCTCACAGTATGCCACAGTATCGGCCCTGGCTTATGGCTCAGACCCGAAACAATTCCCCATATACCTGGGCGCCAAGTCTCTGACCTAAAGCTCAATGTGCCGAAGCCAAAGAAGGAAATCCACAGGGCTGAAGCTCCCAACACAGCAGCCAGCCACCTCACCTGTCACAGCACACTGGACCTCATTGGGTTGCTATGCCCTGTTCGAGGGTTAAACCAGAATGACTATAGTTGTTCCGATCAGCCAGCATTTCTATCGATCTGCGCATAAATGGTATGCTCGAGCGAAACATATCCAGGAGGTGTTTACCAAGCAAGCAGAAGAATGAGCTTTCAATCCAGCACTTATTCTTTTTTAATAAATATACGTACTCAGGTACCGTACATACATATGCATGTGCCTGAATCCTGCATCTGCGACACATCAGCCACAGTCGCTGATCACCCGTCGTGCTGGATCTCTCTCACCCGCAACAACGGTCGACCCTGGAAAGGGTCGCTGTCAGGGACTTGGGTGATTGTGATGCCTCGGATGTACCAATTGGCAAAACTACAATCAAGGATGTCGCTCTGCTGGTCTATTCCGCCGAGCTTGCTGTGCAACAGATTGCTACCAGTCTTGCCACCGTACAAACGTACAAACGGGCGCGGCCAATCGATGGAAGTTCCCCGACTTAGACCACTTGCATATCGAATACAGAGAGTGGGAAACGCACCGTACGGTCGCCCTAGTGTGTCTCTCTTCTCCTCATTTTTTTTTCCTTTTGACGCATCATTTCGGAGGAATCGGTTTCTACTAGCTCGAACAGGACCGAGTTGCATTTGTGGGTGGCTGGAATGGGGTACAGAGAAGCGATTCCCTGGCACATTCTTCCCGTTGCGTTACCCTTTCCAAGGGCCACTGCCGTCGGTCATCCTTCGGACTTCGTTGGCGCCATCATCGCACCGTCACCGCGAAATCGTAGTCCTTGTAAAGAGGGAAAGGCGACGTCCCTGCGCCTCCCGGTTCCTAACAGCTGCGAGATAACGCATGTGTATTGCTTTTGAACGCCATGCAACAGCAGATAATGCGGATACTCCTAATATATTGTGATGTCATCCAGGAACCGGATAGTTCCCGAGATCGTTTGTCCGCTCCCACTGCGTTGCCATGTTTGGGTGGCTGTCATTCCGTTGCCGTACCCCGTGGCACTGTGGTCCGTCCGACGGCCAAGAACGAATCGGATTGAAATGTAAGATGTGAGATCTCACACGACGCATCCCATTGGATGTCAATAAGGGTGCGGCACTGGAATCTCCCTTGCTGTTTATGTACCTGCATATACACAAACATTAAACGCCCCTCGACATAGGCGCGACACGAAAAGGGCTTCTCGCTATTGCTGCTTTATTATCTCTCCCTGAACCCTCCTCCCCAGTTTGTATCACCTTCTGAGCCATCTATCCAGCATTTCCTCCTTTCTCTGTGACCACTAGGTAAACCTATTCGGCCCTTGAGGATCGAGATCGGCAGGGCGTTTTGGTCCATTCGTACTAGGCTCTGTGGTTTTCATACACACGCAAAAGCCTCTTGTGGAGTTATTGTATAAACCCTCATGTCTCGTCATAACAACAACGGCTTTTGATCACGACCGCGGCCCACCTTCTCGATTCCTGTTATCATGACCATGGCGGCCTCTAACGTTGGATCCCCGCAAGAGGAGACATTTACGTCGGATACGGACAGGATGGTCGCCGACACCAACACCGAAGTGGACACTAGCTTGCCGGAAAAGCTCACATTGAAAACCAACTTTTCATACCCCAGACTGAGCCGGCACGAATCCAATGAGAGTCGATCATCAAACGGCTCAGTCCCCTGGTTGACGGACGCGTCTGACTCGGATATATCATTCGAGGACGACAGCATCTACAATACTTCAGCCGGCGAGCTATGGGATAGCTTCTGGCCGGAAAGGACGTCGGCGGCGACATGCGGACAGTCCCAAGAACATTACACAAGCCCTCATAAATCAGCCCTCCATGACGATTACCTCAACGTCAGCCCGACAACTTGCCTGCCTCCAGCTGGATTAGATGTCGATACTACTAAGATTGCCACCAGCGAACCCGTCCCGAAAGTGGAGGAACCTACTACACTCGGTGGCACACTCAAGCCACCCACATCACAGCCCACGCCAAGGAAGCCTCCGGTATCCTATTCGGTGTATCCCAAACTGCCCGTGGGCAGCTTGCCAAGGCATCTGCATCCTCCTCGCACTTCATCACTGGGCTTCGAGCCGCCATCACCGCCAGAGCGACCATTGATCCTGCGAGGCAGCAGGTCAAGCACGGGCCTGAAGGCCAGGAAATCCGCTCGTAACATCAATTCGCTCTTCATCGCCCCGTCGCTTCCACTACCGAATAAGGCAGCCTCGCCACAGCAGCAGTCGGCGGCAAAGGCAACTGTGTCTGTCCCGGTCTCCCCGGCGTACCCGCCGCCGCCTCCACCCAAGATGCTCCGACCTAGTACCTCGGCGTTCAACCTGCGAGACAAGACCCGGCTGCACAGGGGCAACAAGGGCCCGGCAGCACGCGATGCGGCGGTCCCGCTGGTGCCGCTCCTCCCCTCCGCCCTGCCGGAGCCGTCGCCGGCGCAGTCTGCAGCCGAGCCCTTCGTCTCCGTGTTCGAGCTCGATTCGGACTCCGAGTCCGAGGCCGACGACGAGTGGAACCGATTCGCGAAGCGCATCGCCAGGGGCCTGCACAAGAAGGGCGCGAGCGAGAAGCGCGGCGCGGCTGAGCGAAAGGCCGTCGCGGCTGGCCTTAGAGCAACGGATACCGGTGCGTCGGATAAAGCCCCCGGCGAGAGCTCGAGGAATAGTGGCAGCATCAGCCGCAAGCGTGGGGGCAGTCTTGGCCTGATCCTCGGGCTGATGGGGAGGTAGCGGACAGAGACGGCTGCCGCTGTCTTCATATCCGGCCCAGCTGATGGGCTTCCCAACAACACCATTGTGTTGAATCGGCTTGCTTGCTTTGCTTTTCTTTTAGCTTTTTTATCCCCCCCCTTCCGGGCTCCTTTTCTTCTTATCATGTACTTTACGTGTACCATGTTTGATGTTTGCTACGACGCACTTTTTCCTCTGCCGGAGAAACAAACACATGCGTGTTATGCCCAAGGAAACGAAGTCCACGGGTTCCTCCAATTTTTCTATCTCACTTTTCTCTATCGGACCGCGCAGCGGTATTGGCGTTATGATAACGCAACAACACACTCTTTTACGATTAACAACGACTTGACAAGACTGTCTGGCTTTCTTTGAGTATGGGTTGATGGTGTAAAATGGAAACAAGCATATAAATAGATAACAGGATGGACTCAGGTTCTGGGTGGGCTCAAATGGTTTGTGGGCAGATGTGAACGGAGAGATACGGATGGATCAAGGGTTGCGAAACCCGGAAAAAGCCCTTTTTTTCTCTCTACTGTACGGAGTCGGAGTTATGGCGCAAAGGGGTAGGACTGGTTATTGGGATTTTATCTTCACCGGTGGTTGTTGTACGCTATTATTAGCAAGCCTTGCCGTTTGTAGTGGCATTGCGGCCTTTTTCTGGGTGGTGTTACCAGCTGCCACTAACGCAGGGGGGCTTGTCAGAGTAAAGAAAAAAGCACTATGTGCCCTCGCCTTATCTCATCACACTAGGTCTCGACAGTTCCTAGCAGTGTGTCACAGTCGTACTTGGAATACTACCTACGTAGACGTAGAATCACTCGTCAATTTCCGCAACACACGACGAAAAACTCCGGAATACAGCAGGACTTCACCCGGGCGGGGATTCCACAATCAGAAAGCTGGAATGCTTACCATATCTCATAACAAAGCTCCAAAAGAATGTGATATCAAATTTACAGTGGGAGGAGAGCATGATCTGCACTTTTGGAATGAGAGATGTCGTGAGTAACCTCTTGCAGAGGACATTTTATACATGTAGGGTATTCGTAAGCAAGTGTATAGGCTGCCACATACGAGACTTGACACTTCCAGCATTGTCCCCATACGAATGCAGACTTGAATGGACACATCTCGATCATTAGACAGGCTCAGTGTATACTTAGTAGATTAATCGGTAGTTAGATGATCTCCTGGCCAAGAGCAGCCAAGCATCAACGCGCCACCCTCCGGGCCCGCGAGCCACAATAGCAACTTCGGTGTCGAAATACCATGACTTACTTTACTTGCTCTATAGGCTGCAAGGTGACTTCTCAAAACTACAATTTTATTAGTAGTTTTACCATTAAGATAAGAGCTACGTTATGGGGGCTGATTAAGCACTCATTACATTAGTCCGTAATAGGCAGATAACGCATCGAGCGATGTCATAAAACGTGAGGGTAGGATCACGGAAATAACCATTCGCCAAGTAACTCTTCTAGAATCAGGGCCTTCTGCAAAGCTATCGCCATCTATGTCTTGGGGAGTATTGATATCATAGTGGGAGGAAAAAAAAATACCCAGATGTCAATAACGCCATAATCCACATGCCTCTTCCATCCATAAACCCAATTTCCCAAAAAAACACGATCCCATTATCCGTAGCCCATAATGTCATAAATCCCCATGGTATCAGCCGAAGAAAGTGGTAGGCAGATTTCCCCTTTTAAATGTTGGGCACACATACGCCTACGCGGAACACATTCTAACCCTAGACGCCAACGCGCTCAGAAACCAAGATAAAAGATAATTTTTTTTTAATACCCGAACAACGGCCCGCTGCCGTAGACGACGGGGCCCGAGATGGGCTTCCCCCTCACGAAGTTGTCGTAGCGCCGCACCGCCGTCGAGTGCACCGTGAACATGCTGCGGCGCTTGATGCCGAGGCGCTCCTCGTTGTCCTTGCCGGCGCCGAAGGTCCAGCGGCCCTGGCGATGCCACTCCCTGCCGTAGTCGAGTGCGCCGACGAGGTCGAGCCGCCTGCCGATCTTGGCCTGGTCGAAGGCCTCGTCGGTGCGCAGCTGCTCGTTGCAGCAGAAGCTCATGATCTCGGCCAGGCACGTGACGCCGTGGGGGAGGCGGAACGGCTTCCGGCCGGGGACGAGCGACGCCAGGGCCGCGAGGTACAGGAACAGGAGGGCGAGGACGAGCGCGAAGACGGCGACGTTGGGATACATGCGCACGGCGTCGGCCGGCGGGGTCAGGGCCATGAACACCCCGCCACTGAGCACGGGGATCAGCACAAAGAGGGGCGAGAGGAACGTGACGAAGGCCAAGCGCCAGTGCTTGAGCCGGAGCGCCTTGAGGGTAGACTGCCACGGTAGGCATGCTGCGTAGTCCAGCAAGAGAGACGTCTCCGCGCGCGATCCCTCCTTGCGCGCCAGCTCGCCCCACGGCGCCAGGATGCGCAGCGTAAGTTCGAGGGACTGGAACCCGAGGAACAGGGCGAGGCCGATGAGAGAGGGGAGGAAGGAATACAGGAAGTCAGCGGGGGAGAATGCGCCGGCCAGGGGGGCGGCGCTCAGGAGAGGGAGGAACCCCGTCCGCACATCTGTGGAAGGGAGGAACGAGACGATGAGCAGGGCGATCAGGAGGACCGTGGCGGCCACGACAAAGAAGATGATCTGGCCGTCGCGGAGGCACCAGGGCAGGTAGCGGAAGCGCACCGCCCACGGCTCCTTTTGGCCTTCGACGTCCGACAGCGTCGCGGGGCGGGATCCGCCCCGCTGCGCGGCCCAGTTCTTCTTCTCCCACTTCTCCTGCTCCAGATCCTCCTCGGTCGTGGGGACGCCGAAGCCCCAGAATATCGCGTTCTCGGGGACCTCGGGCGTCGTCCAATACCCGAGCCTCTCCGCCGTGCCGTCGAGGACCTTCTCCATCTTTCGGCGTGTGGCTACCGTCTCGAGTCCTCGGTACTGGGGAAGCGAGTTGCTCTGCGATACGAGGAAGATGATGTCCGCGATGCTCCGCACGTCCCACGAGTCGATCATGCCGGTCCGCCGGTGTCTCCAGTAGGCAAGCAATATGACCGTCGACAGGAGCAGAGAGACGTACACGGCGACCAGAGTCCAGGCCACGCCCTGGACGGTCGACCACGTCCAGACGTCGTCGACAAGCACGACGGTGTACAGACTGCTCAAAAGGGGTATCGTGAAGTTCGTCAGCCAGACGACAAGCGTCGGGACCCAGACATTCCACGGACCGAAGAGTTGCGGCCACAAAAACGATGTGGGGTACAGGGGGAGGAAGACGGCGTTGCGCCGTTCGCGGCGATCCTCCGACGCCATCGCGGAGAAGGGGAAGACGCGGAACACGGTGGCGATGACGCACTGTGCGTATATGAGGAAGACGGCACCGACCAGCTGCGGGAGGACGCGGAAGAGGAAGTACTGGCCGCCGTAGATGGTGCCGGCATAGGCGGTGAGGCCGTCGCGGCCGGCGGAGTAGACGGCGGAGAAGATGAGGGCTACGATCATGAGCACGCAGAGGGCCGCGAACAACAGCAACGACGGCGGCCGCAGGATCCAGGGCTTGTGGATGAGCGGGGGAGGCTTGGAACGCCGGTACCCGATCGCTTCCAGGTCTTGCCTCGGGAACGAATCCGGCAGAGCTCGCCAGACGTCCACCGTCCGTGGCGGGCTGTGATTGACCACCGGTGCCGGAGGGCCCCGGTCGATGAGCGCCTTGATACGGTTGAAGTCTTCCGTAATCCGGTCGAGCTCAGTTCGCTTGGGGGGCCTCGCCGGCTCGATCGTCGGTTGCCGTTCGTTGACAGGCGCTTGACTCTCCGTGCCTGAGTCGGTAGGATTGAGCAGTGGCGTCGTTTGCCAGCCACTCGCTACGGGTTCATCACCATGTATGTTAAGAAAGGGTTGACGAACTGTGGACGGGTTATAGATTTCGGAACCAAACTGAGGGACCATTCGAGTTCGTGGGACGTGCCGGTCGTCACGCCTGGAGGGTATGTTGTGATACTGTGGTACACTTCCGGTATCATCGTTCTGCTGCCCCGTAATAGCTTCGATAGCGTAGCGAATGAAGGGCGCATCGCTCACTCCGGGGGTGACTGCGCCGGCGGCCCTCGTGAGCTCGTCCTTGAAGCCCCCAAGCACCAGAGGATCTGATTGCGTGCCCCCGATCATGATGGGCACGGGGTTGAAGCGCACCGAGGGCGGTGGCCGAGGGGTCGAGGCGGCATACTCGGGGAAATCAGCACGGCGACCAGCGTATCTATCTGGCCCGTAGATCTCGTCTTCCGAGGGACAGGAGGGCAGCGTTGGGGCCTCGGGAGGTGATGGGGCTTGGGGTATTGAGGTCATCGGCCAGGACGGCGTTGGGAGATCGGGCCGCCGCTCTCGGACGCTGTGCTCGGGTTGAGGACGATGTACAACCGTCACCTGTGAAGCCGTCGGCGGTGGTGCATTCGTCGACGTATTAGATCTGTAGCTTCTGTCCGTGTCTATGTAAACAGGAGAAGACAAGATGTCAGCGTTCTCGGTGCCACCACGATTCTGCACTTCGTTGCATGAGTTGGGACGTACGGTTGGGATCGACATGGTCAAAGCCGAGACTCATGGCGGATGTGTTGGGACGCTCGACGGTGGTCTCCTCCGCTCCCGACGACTTAGCCAATTAATTGCACTGGAAATGGATAGCTTGCAGCTGCACTGCATGGTGGCAGCGCACCAGGCGCCGAAAGGCTTTTAAGACCAATGGCATAATGCGCGAGGCGGGTGTTCGGGTGACAGTGACAGTGACGATGACGGGTGGTTGGGTCTTCGCGGGCTGCTTTACCAGCCACCGTGACGGAACGCGACCGGGAGCTTCGTCCGAGCGCCATCTGACAACTAAAGACCAGGAAAGGTACTAAGACAATCCCAGTAATGCGTTCTCTGGCTTTGTAGTCTTACTCGTCTACAAGCTCCTTCGGCTTTCGCGCATGCTTTGGTGCTGTAGACGACGTGAGCATCTTTTAACTGTTACGCGTGTATCGAGAGCAATTCAGTGAGCTTCGACAGTAAAGCCACCGCTGCTTGTAGGTTCCAACACTTTAGGGACAAGTCAAGGGACCCCCCTGTCTGCCAAGTCTTACCATTCCCAAAAGGTGCTCAAACGATGTTTAGGCGGCGGGTGACAGCTTATAGTAGAGCCAAGAGCGTATGTAGGTTACTCTATACGGAGTAATTAAGTATGTATCAGCTCTCGTTGTTTGGCCATTCTTCTTTTTTCTATATGATTCGCGCTTCACCACATCGTTGAGCACAGTGTGCTGGCTCTGTACTACGAAGAGTGGCATTGCACCGGGAATATTGTCCTGAAAATTGCCTGTGCTGCCAAGT
This sequence comes from Xylaria palmicola, assembly GCA_022385595.1. Classification (NCBI taxonomy): domain Eukaryota; kingdom Fungi; phylum Ascomycota; class Sordariomycetes; order Xylariales; family Xylariaceae; genus Xylaria; species Xylaria palmicola. The sequence continues at coordinate 131,854 of MU281407.1, forward strand.
TGACAGTCCAGCAGAGCCGTTTGCTTGAAAACGCCGCAGAAAATGATACCCTCGATGGCCGGTCCCTGCCCTCCAGACGTTAGGTTATATCACTGTCTTTCAGGCCCCTATCATAAATGAAATCGCCTTTACCTACTAACGTCGTTGGTATGGACCTCGTTCTGCGCAACGAGTGCACAGGTGCCTTGCGAGTGAAAACTCGGCTGGTCTTCAGCGTAACCGGACTTATCAGCTGTACCATCGAGTTGTGGAACGCCCCCGACGCGTCAAATTCCAGCGTGGCGGCCAACGGTGAGACATGCCTTCGGTGAGGAGGCGAGCTGCAGGCAAACTAGTTTATGCAATTATGTAATCTGGGCCGGTACCTCACTCGTGAGCGAAGTTTAGTTGCCTGTTTACACCTTGATTGGGCTGACATGAAGGTGAATGTGCCCCTGGTTGTCCATTTTCACAGTGTCGACGCCAAGGGTAAAGGTAGAGCCGTCGCGAGTTATGTTATGCCACAAGGGTTACACTGTTTTCGTGCTTTCAAACGCTCTTTTAATATATCGCGGCTGTTTAACCTGTATTTCTAGCTAGGAACATCACGAGCCCGTATTTATCAGATCAAGATGAATGTCAATGGATATCAAATCAAGAGAGGTCGTTAACATATGCGGAGGTATCTAGTATGCAAAAGGTATCTAGTATACAAAAGGTATCTAGTATGCAAAAGGTATCTAGTATACAAAAGGTATCTAGTATACAAAAGGTATCTAGTATACAAAAGGTATCTAGTATGCAAAAGGTATCTATGTATGTACAAATCAAGCAACGCCACTTCAAACCACGCCCGCTCTCTTCCGAATACGGAAGGGAATAGGCTTACTGACATCATCTACACCCATTCCGTATCTGTAATCGGATACCTCAACCGTGTTGTTGTGGAATTCAACTTCGTACTCGCTCGCCAAAAGACTTGCTGAGAAGATCATGAAGGCCTTGGCGATGAAGCGACCGGGGCACATGGAGAAGCCACCTGAGTGAAGAAGAAGATTAAAGTCAGCTATGCATACCAATTGGGAGCGAGCATGTAAGAGAGGACCCTACCTCCATATGGGACCCAGGCTCCCTCACAACCATCCAAGGAGAAATATGGCTTCATATCCTCCTGCTTCTTCTCGGGACGGTTCAGCGACCTGCGGTACTCTGGATCGATTGGACCGCTCTCTGGGTCGGCCGGGTCGATGATAAAACGTTCGGCCCAGAACATCTCGACGGGGTATTTGCCGTCCTTCGTGTTCCAGAACGACCTGTCCATGTGAGATGGCGCCGAGTTCACTAACGCTAGGGCACCTCTGGGCAGGGTATATTTGCCAAGATCGACATCCTCGTGCGGTGAGCTGTACGCCGAATATATCTTAATGTGAAGGCGCATTGTCTCGGCGTAAATGGAAGAGAGAAGTGGTATGTCCCTTCCAAGCTGGTGTGGGTCGGCTTCGTGCACTGTCCGGTCGCCCAGGTACTCTTGAAGCTCTTGCCGGACACGTCCTAGCAGGGTCTTGTCTTGCAAGATATGGTATGCTCCAAACATGCACGAGATGACCAGGTTACCTATGGTACTAGTAAATGCATACGTTAGCCAAATTTCATAGAATACAGGGAAATTAGTCACATACGCCCAGGCCAGTCCCAGATCAAGGTGAGCAAGCACGTCGTCATCATGCTTGTCAGCCTTCAGAAGATGCTCTTGACGGTTTCGAATCATCGCAGATCCCCAGATTGGATCTCCATCACCATCGGCGTCAATCATCGAGGGATCGAAGTGTTCCCTGGCGTACTTGTACCAGCTCTTCAACTGCTCAGCAATTGAATCTCTGAAACGGTGCTGTTCCGGCAGCATGAATCTCGGGAGCCCAGGAGTGAACTGTGGCATGATCTTATCAAACTTGAAAATATTTTCGACGAATGTGGGATGCAAACGCAGCAGGGTAGGGCCGAAAATGCATTGGATGGATGAAGGGCCAATGCTATCTTTGAAGAATTGAGCAAAATCGGGAACCTCTTTCCACTCTGAAGTTATGCCTTGAGCAGCGAGCCTGAAGGGCACATCCTTCGCGAACCGTCGTGTCGCTGGCTGCATTCCTGGCCCCGTAAACCCACGGAAGGCAAGCGTGTGGGTAATAGAATCTACTCGATTGTGAGGGAGAACATTGCTCTTTGGGTGTGGCTGAGGGAAGGGCCCCGAGGTATCGGCTCTGTAGACCTTTGATGACTCTTTCGAGCATCCAAGAATGTTTGTGTTGCTGTACTCGTACATGTCGATTGCACTGGCCAAGGCCTTGTGCTTGAACAGCTTGATAACAGTCTCCCTGTCTTGGAAGATGTAGTAGGTGAAACCCATAACCGTTATTCTGTTTGAGGTCAATTTACCCTTATACCAACTAGATTAGACATATTAGGAACTCTGAATCTCCTTCTTTTGAATTGTTAACGTATAACTCACGAAACCTTGTCTGTGAGGCGCTTATGGTCGAGCGCGAGCTGCAAGATAACGCCCAGAAAAGGAAAGAAGGATGGATATCGCGGCGGGAGCTGGGCTTCAGCCCCCTTAGCAACAGCGTGGTCATGATGATATAGCAGCACCTCGATAGAGTATTTGACGATGAGAATGGCGAGAAAACCTAGTCCCGCTATCGAAATGTTAAAGGTGGCAGGAGATAGTTTAAGAAAATAGACCCATAAGGCCGCGAACGGAGCTGCCGTCATTGCAACCGAATTGTTCAACCCCCAAAAAATGCCACAAGGAAGAGAAGAAAAAAGCCGTCTGAATCGCCGGTGAGAAAAGAACGGCAGCCAGATGATTGCTTCGACAACGGCCAGCCCACGTAAGATACAGGCGGCACCTTAGGGAGCCAAGCTGTTAAGTAATCGCTGGTAGCATGTTAGACTAGAATGCGGGCCGCTACCCGCAAATGTCTGTACCTGGAGATATTGCAGGGAAAGCTTGCCAGCCACAAGAGGCATCTGCAGGTAATTTTACTTGGTGAGTAGGCCTCATGGACCATCCCCACAGTACTATTTTCAGCGGCATACATAAGCCGATAGACGCGGGGGTCATTTGTCAGTATGGTCTTGGTCTAGAACCTGGCGTATTCAGGTATCCCGATGAGAAGGCAGTCAGTCCATTCAGGGCAGATAATCCATGTATGCCCATGACATGGAACGATAGAGGCAGCTTCCCACGAATCTACTCATGTGAGACTGTGTGACGAGACAGGCAGGCATCTCGGTGGCTCGCCACCGACGTTGAGGAACCTTTGCTGGTTGCACCTACTCATATCTCCCTCGTAAATGTATCTGGCATTTATCGGTTTACTCCGCTGAGGATATGTTACTGTGGCGTCGTTTACCGACATGACTAAGTAGCTATTCTGGGAAAAGTATACCTGGACACGGAAAACTCCGTGAATCCCCAATGTGTGCCCTGTCAATTCCACCAATGAACTGGGGTATGTTCCCTCGGATGATCGCACAGCTTAAGCATACATGTATGCGTGGCGCCATCGGATCTACCATGTACCACACACTACGTACTATCTATCTAGTATGTAAAGTAAAAAGAGATCTGACAGGGGCCCTTGTCTCTTCCAGAAACTCACTGAGTTTGATCCTCATCCCTGCTCCCACACACGACAATCTCCCGATCGAATGGTTACGTTGCGTTGAACACGTGGGTCTAGAGGATCGAGCGTTGTGTGTTACGCGCGCTTCGTATAAGAGCCCCAGTTTCGCAAGTGCGTTCCAGAGAAACTAGTTATCCCAGAAGAACAAACTGCAGCAGAAGAAAACAGGCCGAAGTCCTACAACAAGCATATTCTCGCTTGGCGCTCCTGGGCTAGCGTATTGCGTTGTCATCAAACGATGTTCCGTCAGCATGACCACCACTCTCTGCCACGGGCGCGTAGCGAGTGAAGTGGTGCCCAAGTATGTGCAATAAGCGATAGTGCCCGCAGCGCCACATAGGCACAGCGATCCTGCGAGCTGTGAATAGTCAGAGTGTGATCCCCCCACAGTCGAAAGATCGTACCGAGAAAGGCATATGACAGGATTGGAAGGCAACAAAAGATCGCATAAACCGTATTGAACATGTATTACTAAAGTTTGGTGTTTGGGATCTGGCCAAGCATAACCAGACGCTAAAACATGCTGTTGAGACTGGCGTGGTCAGTATACGACATTGTTTAGCGGAAAGCATATATTTCCCCGCATTATTCCCGCCCACTATTGCAGACGAGCAGTCGAAATACGGATCTACTACGGTGTAAGTAGGTGTGTAGGGCTAGTTAGCGTGTCAAGGATATCGAGTCTAGTCTGAAGGAATACACGGCAACTTTGTGGACCGCACCCACTAAGTATGGCAAAGAAAAACAACTAACTTAGCGTCTTGGCCGTAGCTATGGAAATAATCCTAAATAGGGAATTCTGATCATAGCTCGGCCGTAAGCAAGGGAATGGTGGTGTGTTATAGCCTATCATGCGACTTGTAAGACTACCTAGGTAGAAATGGAGGAGGTGGCTATCCGCTCCAAGCGAGACAGGTGTTAAGGAAGCGGGGAAATCCGATGGGAAAGGAATAGAGTGACCATGGGGAGAAGAAAAGAAATGTAACATTATTGTGCTTTGGAGTCGAGTGGCGCTGGCTCAGCCATCTGTGGTCTCACCTCTTCAGGCTCTTCGACATTGCCCCTGTTGATCAGTGACTACTGCCTATGTGTCGAGCTTGTGCTAGGTTCGCAACTTATTGCCCTTAGTCAGTGATAACGTAATGCGGGCCAGGTTCATGCAGCCGGACCGCCGGGGAAGCACTGGTATCCTTGCGGGGTGCATGGACTAGATGCTTGGGACTTTGAGCTGCATGTGAAAATCAGGTGAGGCTATCAGGAGACGACAAGGCACAAGGGAAGATAAAGAAGCAGTCCACCTGTGTCGTTCAGCAACTTGGATCATGAATCGTACAGGGTGTTGTGATGTGCTTAATATCGCGGGTGGTTGAATATACGTAACCTAGGGTCTTAGGCCCTAAGCGGAGGTCTTAAACACGGAACTTAGAAACGAAGTGCTTAGCGAGGAAAATGAGGCTATTCAGAGTATTAGAACCCAGTTAAATTCTCTAGTGAATGCAGATCAGGAATTGAATTTCGAAATTTAACTGGTCGCAGCTGTATAAGTAATGAGAATATATTTTCAAAGGTAATCCAATATTTTCAGATGAAGTGAATGTATATACAACGGCATCAGAATAGTTGACAGCCTATTTCTAGTTGTCCACATTAAATAGCATATCCTCCTATTTTACAGGTAGTGATCTAAAGGTGCGACACGAATGTCGAATTGGGATGGGCAGCAATCTCATCCTTGACGCCGGCAGTGATGAGGTCGAAGGCCAGGTGGCTCAGCCCGCCATAACCGGGGACGTAGGCGACTCCGAACTGGTCGATGAATGTGCCTCGGGTTCCGGCGGGCTTGGTCTTGGTGAGCCAGGTGAAGGTCTCGTTGGTGCCCCGGAAGACGGTGTCGTTGGGGAACTCGGCGAGAATGGTGTCGTAGTCCGCGTTGCGGATTAGGGGCGAGCGAGGGCCGGGGAACTCGAACTCGACACTCCGGACGATCCAGTTGCTGTCGATGTTCTTACCGTTCAGGTAAGAGCCCATGCCCTGAAGGGTGATACCGTCATGTATCCTCTCTAGACGGTTCTCGTTCCAGCCGCGGGGGTTGCGTTCCTTGATAAACTCGACGGCACCAAGGGCGCTGTCGACCTCGAAGGGAAGGCTCCTGTTCAGCTGTTAGCGTTATGATTTCCCGCTAACAAGTCATTCTCAGATGACAGTAAGATTCAGAGGGGAAGCTTACTCGCTGTGCCATGGGCTGTTGGGGCGCACTATATAAGTCGTTAGCACGGAGGCAATGGGAGCAGAAGCCCAAGGAATAGAAGAACTAACTATCCCAGCCCAAGTCGTGAAACAGCGTGCCAATAGCATGAACTTCTAGGTCGATAGAGGCCTTCAGTGTGGCGTTGTTGTTGAAAGCGGCGGCACCGAACAACCATGAGCGCATCAAGTGGTTGTACAGGTAGGGCTGGAGGGGGATAAAGTCTTCGATGAGCTTGACGGCATCTCGAACAAGCTGCGTGTCGACGACCTCGATATTGGCGATCTTAGTAGTCGGCAGATGGCCTTTGTTAGGAATCGTGCCGCAAGTCGCGGCGCTAGCGACGGCTAGGGAAGAGACGAGAGCTGTGAACTTCATTTTGAGGGTTGACGGTGGATGGCCGGGGTTATTAGCACAACGAGTGACGAATTAAGATGAGGTGATAATGATGGGAACAGGACAGGGAACACGAAGAGGGAAGCTATATAGATATAGTCGACGCTCGCGTGTGTGTTCCCATAGAGCACTGACTCGCTGGTTATGGGCGGCATCTGCCGCGAAGCTTCGTGCAACAGTAATCAGAGAGCCACATCGTCGTCGTGCTAGACTAGTATCTTCCATAATTAGGTCGTCGGGTAGTCATTGAATGAATCGACAGTACGAAGTATTGGCAAGCCGAAATGAGGCTCGCGTACACTCTCGAAAGGAGTGTGTCATGGCTATGCGCCTTCGATGGAAACACGTGAAGACAGGGATCCCATCCACTATGGGTTACAGGCTGTGAGAGTCCCATGCGACGAACTACCCAGTATGCTAAATCTAGAAACTCGCCAAAACCTGGTACATGGGATCATTGGGACGGCATTATCCGAACAGCTGAGAGCACGACGAATGAGACGGCGACATTAGCAAGTCGCTGAATCTCTGGTACCAACGTAGTGGTATACCTATACCTACCACATATGCATTATAGACTATAGTATAGAAAAACGTTCTCATACCTACCTAGGTAGTCTAGCCTACTGTTACCTTACGTTTACTGTCTTCCCCGGCTAATAGCCGTAATGATTTCTTTCTCCTCGTTTGTTGTTCACTAGATTTCAGCTCACAGTCTAACTTGTGTAGTTCGCCAGAATCCCGGAACGGACATAGCCGCCAGATACGTACACTACCAGATTTCGCCTCACATTCATTCCTAAAATAGCATGAAGGCGCCACTGTATGCCCGATTTACCTACTAGCTAGGTATGGGGGATCGCCAACCTGGTTCGATTTGGTGCTGTGCCGCACATAGGAAGCGGTGGCACTGCTGAATACAGTGCCAAGATTTCCCTCACCGTGTTGCGTCGGAGATTAGCATGTATGTACGCATCCCGTTATACAGATCGATCTCGTACAGCAAACCCCTGCGTATACCAGGTTTCTCGATGTTAGGTACTTCACACTTGCGATTTCCATACCGTATATAATCCTGCTGCCTTTTCCTGGGGCGCAAACTAGTGAGCCGGTCAAAATCCCAAGTCAGCAAGCCGAGGAGCACGACCTTCACATTCTCATCCGTACAGTAAGAAGTTGGCTCGACGATGGAGGCTAGGACCTTGGTTTTCTGGCACATGGGCAGTTTCCTCTCGAGACTCGGCCGCGAAAGGCAGTTGCAGCGAGGAGCTTGAAGTTCTAGGTGGCACTTTAGGTGTACTGCGGCAAACCATAAACAGTTCGAACCGTTCTAGGCTTTCGGTGATTACATGAGCGCTTGGGGCATAAGCCTGGTAAGCGTGTGGATTTTGATCCTACTAAACTATCGAAGTAGATATTCAGCTTTCTCCTGAGGGCGCTTTGCTTCGGCTAAGGCTAAGCTGCGAAGCCGTCGCAGGGGTATCTTGAATCTGTCCATTTTTTTGCAGTTTTATGTTGGGCATCTATATGCTGTAAAGGTAGAGCTAATCTAGAACAACGAAGAGTGTCTATTATATGAACCCGTGAACCCGTCACCTCTCTCAGCTATTAAGTATAAGAGGTTGTGCGCGCTAGGTAAGTTTCTAAGAAGGTCGTGTATGTGATTGCTTTTTAAGCATGTCATGCAACTTATCCACCTCAGCTCGAGATAAATTTGGTAACACTCTCCGAGGAGCTGAGCAAAAGAGCTATAGATACTCCGCGACCCGGTAAGATATAGCGGCTGGTCTCACCCCATCCCCATCCCTTCTTAGGGGACGACATTACAGGCAACTCTATCCCTACACCAATAACATACGGCTTTTCTTTCCTAGTTCTCGGGTATGATCGAGCCAGTCTCTGGAGTGTAAGTGGTTACTTGAGATGTCGCTGGCTGATCACTGGTAGGTCAAAGTGAAGAAACTCATTCGAAGCCTCTCAGAAATTTGGAAGATTCCAAGTTTTTATTCACCCAAACCGTTAGATAATTCCAGTGCTAGTTATTCCGTCGATCTGATAGAAAATGCGGTCGCTGCTATAAAGATGCTAGCAGCCGATCTAAATATCACAAAGTTCTGGGGTGTATTCAAAAACCGAAGCCTCGATTTGATCATTCAGATGAGGAACCGACACAAATGAAGTGTATTGAATGATGAAGTGTGTACCTTGAGTTCTTGTGATTACATGACCTCATTGTATTCAATTCAGCTACTTAGAGTAGTATAAGTGACGGAGGAGGCGTCTGGGTACGTCGTCCCGGTGATGGTTTAGTGTTTGTATCTGGCACACTACTGGAAACAGACGTAACACTGCCGCGCTAGGGCCCTAGATTTTCAATTAAACTATAATATATATCAGAATAGGAATAGGAATTTAGCTCAGTGGCTTGCTGTGTGTTTGGCATATGTTGATAATAGCCTGGAGGAATAGAAAAGGCTGGAAAGAGAATGCCGAAGCAAGGGACTAACTGACTCGAATAGAAGAAGCGGCGACTCAAGACAATATATCCGAATAGAGCCGCAAGGAAATTTAACTACTACCTGACGGTATTAGCCCATACGTCTCTCCTTTCCCCAACGCTCAAATGGCTACTTCAGATAAGGAGTTGCTTGATAGCAGTTAAGAACACCTACCTACCACCTCTCTTCTGATGAATATTGAGACAGAAACCGCGACACTCCGAGATTAGATTTTAACCCTAAAACAGATTCTGTCGATCTTGCCGTTCTACGGAACTGTGATCGCTTGGCTCTAGTCGAGTCGCACTTCTTCAAATTCCACCATGTATGAAGTTTGGCGAAAAAACTGGTGCGCAACGTGCATGTAACGCATGCTCAACGAGAAAATAGGAAAGAGATGAATAACATGCCCGAAGCTCAAAAATCGTTACGTGGGGAATGATTTTAAGATTAGAAGTCTAGCATGTTGGCTATACAGCACGGGGGAGAATGAATGTCTCAGACACGCAGAGTCCTAATACACCAGGTTAAAATCTCGGTGTGTCTTGGAAGAATTGCTGCTCGCTTCCACAAAACAAACAAGCCCATGGCATGTCAATAATTCACAAGGAGATGGCTGTTCGTTTTCGCTTATGAGATAGGGGAAACGGATTTCATATAAGATGGAGAATTGGACCGGAGAAGTGAAGCCCGGATCAGCAGTGAGCATCATCATCGGGACCAGTGAAGCAGGCGAGTGAACCGAAGGAGCCGCAGAGATCTTTGAGCCAAAGCCGGACTTCCCTTCTCTCGAGTTTCCGCCATCACACTCCCTTTCTACTCATGATGTTGGCGAGCATCATTCTCGCGGGGTTCATTCCCAGCATAGTGGCCACGCCCATCAGGTAAGCGCTCCCGACTACGCAACAGCTCGTACGACTTGCATTCCCTAATCAGTACTCTCAGGTCGCGGGAAGACGCCGGGGAAGCTGTCGACCAAAAAGCGAGTAAGTTGGCCCTTCATTATGTGTAGAACCCCCAACCCCATGCTAGATACTGACCCTTACCCAGACTATCATGTCAAGCCCCTGCCTGTTGGCTACTCGGTCTCATCGTTCCCTGTTGCGCCACAGCCGACAATCTTGCCGGTAGACCCCATACTGGACAAGGAGGGTTCTCCGGCAGCACCTACGATTCCCGCACAGGTCAATTATGCCGTCCATTCCACCGTTCCATACTCGGTTGAGGCGGACCCCCCGTACTCCGTCTCGACCTATGCAGACCCCCCGTACTCTGTCTCGACCTACGCGGACCCTCCCTATCCCGCTGAGACGTATGCGGACCCTCCGTACTCTGTCCAGGCCTACGAGAAGCCTCCATATCCCGTTGAGACTTACGCGGACCCCCCGTACTCTGTCTCGACCTACGCGGACCCTCCTTATTCCGTCTCGACCTATGCAGAGCCTCCGTACCCCGTCCACACCTACGCGGACCCGCCGTACACGGTCGAGACGCAGCCGGCCTACCCTGAGGTTACCCCCATCGTCTACCACGAGCCTGCCAGCGCCCCGGCGAGCGCGAACGCCAAGATCCCGGTGCCCCAGGGCGAGGGCGAGGGCGCGTGCGCCCAGCAGTGCGAGGTCCGGTGCCAGACCGCCCACATCGCCTTCGACGTCACGCAGTGCCGGGCCTCATGCCTCATGGCCTGCGCCGCCACCGGCCGCCCCGCCATCAACAACGACCTCGCCTTCAACAAGGACGGGGAGCCTAGCGGCAAGGCCAAGGCCGCCGGGAAGCCCGTCCCCGCCTTCGGCGCCGGGGCCGGCGGCGAGACCTACGAGGGCTGCATGACCTCCTGCAAGGCGCGGATGCAGAGCGCGGGCCTCGTCGAGGATGTTTCCCAGGGCCGGGTGCAGTGCGAGGACGCCTGCGCCCGGTACGCCGCCAACGGTGCCGGCGTCGTCGTCGCGAGGGACTTCCCGTTCAACGAGCCGGCCCCGGCCCTCGCTGCGGGTGCCGGCTCCGTGACCTACGAGGGCTGCATGCAGAAGTGCAGCAGCCGGTGGCAATCGGCGGGGCTCGCGGTTGAGGTGTCCCAGGGTAGATACGAGTGTGAGGCCGCCTGTGTCAAGTACGCCAGCAACGGCGCAGGCGTCGTCACCACGAAGAGAGCGCTCCCGGCTAAACCCGGCCCTTTCACCCCTGAGCTTGGTCTCGGAGCCGGAGCTGGCTTTGCTAGCTTCGAAGCCTGCATGAACAAGTGCAGCGGGAAATGGCAGTCCGCAGGCCTCGGATCCGAGGTGTCTCAAGGCAGAGAGGAATGCCAGGCCGCCTGTGCCGAGTACGCTGGTAGCGGCGCCGGCCTCATCGCCAAGAAAGCGGCTCCGGTCAAGGCTGGCCCCTTCACGCCAGAACTCGGTCTCGGCGCCGGTGCTGGTTTTGTCAGCTTTGAGGCTTGCATGGACAAGTGCAGCGGAAAATGGCAGTCGGCGGGTATCGGATCCGAGGTCTCCCAGGGCAGAGAAGAATGCCAGGCCGCCTGCGCTGAGTACTTCGGCAACGGTGCCGGCGTCATCACCAAGAAAGAGGCGTCAGCCGAGACTGGCCCCTTTACCCCAGACATTGGACTGGGCGCCGGCGCCGGCTCCATTACCTACGAGGGCTGCATGCAGAAGTGCAGTGGAAAATGGCAGCACGCGGGTCTCGTCCTCGGGGCCTCTCAAGGTAGGATGGAGTGTGAGGCCTCTTGTGCCCGCTTCGCCGCCGCGGGCTCAGGCGTGATCGTCAAGAAGGCTGCGGCCCCTCGCTCGCTCGACAACGACGCCTCCGCCCTGTCGTCAAGAAGGCGACTTCGGCTTTCCCGTTCAGGGGTGACGGCCCCTTTGACGACCCTCCGTCAGCCATCATCGGCTCGGGAGACGATGCTTATCAGGCATGCTGTAAGGGTTCCCCTTCCTGTCATGAGCTTCGTACGTAGTAAATACTGACGTTGGATCTTAGTGGATGGATGCAGGAGCAAGTACCAACTCTCCGGCATCGCGTTTGATCTGAAGCAGAACGAAGCTGAGTGCAGGACTAGGTGTGATCGATATTACAGTCAAGGGACAACTTTCACTGCGTCGTCGTAGCATAACCAATTCTCTTGACACTGCCAAGAAATGATATTGACCTTTTTTGAAGCCGGGGAGGACATGAAGAAATTAGTCCTCAACTATTGCATTCTGCGGGATTCCTTTTACCTTAGCCTTAGCTTTCTTTTGTATGGAAGATAACATATGGGAAGTAACTAATATAACCAAAATTGAACTTGTTAGTGTGGTTCTTGAAAACATACATTTCGACCCATGCGCACAGAATCCAGATATCTGAAATGGACATTCTGGAACATCGTAGCGACGCAGCCTATGTCGATGGCCTTGTAGAAATTTTGAGGGTCCTTTTGGAGAGATATACAGAGAACTATGCGCTCCATGATAGTGAACGAGACGAATGACAGTCCCACTCATACATGGGCCTGGCGATAATAATACACTTTCACACCGCCCTTGCTGCAGAAGGCAGCCTCGTCATGTTTCCCTTGACCATCCTGGGCCATTCTTCTCTTGCGCTTTCTGTTTGAAAAGCAAAATGACCAGCCGCTCGCCCTCTCCTGCCTCCCACTGTATGCTAGACGTCTATCACCACGTAGTTGGGATGAAAATAGAACGCAAATGAAGTATGCGCCTCCTTTGCCGCGAAAAAGAAATTCTATAAAGTCACAAGATGTCTTACGCATGCCTTCTTCTCCTAGCATTGGGCTTCGCTTCGGCCTCCTTGTCTTCGGCCTTCTTCTGCCCCTCTGGCGGCACCTCCGGGGTCTGCTTTTCGCTCTTAGCCTCCTCGGCATGTCGCTCGGCCTCCCCATTAAACGGTACACCGTTATTGACAGGGGCCCGAAGCCATCCCTTCTCTTCGACATCCAGAATGCTCTCAATGAAAATATCCCCCATGAGGAAGTAGCCCTCGTCGATGGGATGCATATCGTCCTTGCCAATGTGTTTTCGCTCCACGCGGTTCGGGAGGCCCTGATCGTAGTGCATCTCGGCTAGCACGACGGGTTTGCCCTCACGGATCAGATCCGTCGCCACCTGTCGGATCTGGGCGTTGGCCGACGTGACGCAGTTTTCGACGTTGTCCCAGGGGCTCGTGATGATGGTCGACATGATGATGGTAGCGCGCGGCGAGGCTTCAAAAAGATAGTCCACCAGGGCGCGCATCTTTTGCAAGATGAAGGCGGGACCCCAGTGGTCCTGCTGGAAACAGTCGCTCGAGCCAGCGTTTATCAGGATGAGATTCGGCTGCGTCTGCGGCACGATCTCCTTGCAGCGGTCAAGGGTCGGCTTGATCGGCTGTGCACCGAAGGCCTGGACATCATTGTCGAGGAAATCGCCGAAGCGGTTCTGCAAAGAGGTGAATTAGTCCTCTGCGCGGAGTGGACGAGGTGGGAGAGGCCGTACCTGGCCGACGCAGTTCACTTCGTTCCCTTGTGATGCCATCCAGTCTCGAACCTGCTTCCGATAGCCTCGTTCGCCAGTCGAGTGCTCGCCGAGGGTCATCGAGGCGCCGATGAACATGACGCGCAGGGGAATACCATCCGCAAGGCCGTTTTTCTTGGGGCGATGGAGCTTGTCCCAATGCGCCCGGAAGTCGACCGGGCCGGTCTGGAGCGTAGCTGTAAGGGGGATGCCTGTTAGCCAACTGCCGTCGCGGCTATGTGTCGTCTCTGCATCGACATGCCGACATGGCCAGCAAGGCTGAAAGACGTCGAACCCGAGGCACACGAGACCTGTCACAGGCACAAGAAAACAACTTACCGATCAACGTCAGCGCCAACACGCCGACTATCGTGAACTTGTAGAAGACCGGGAGCTGCGAGCAGCGTCCAAGCACCGAGAGCACCTTCATGTTACCAGACTGGGCACCGGGTACCGTCGCATTGCTTGCAGCGAAAGGTCGCGATCGGAAGAGTCGAAAAGTTTCATTGTTCGACGGAAGTCCGGACGGGATGCGTCTCCGGCGTGCTGCACTACCAACATAGTACGTGCCATAGCAGAACTAGGGCGTCCACAGGCTTCTTCAGGCTCCTTGGCGGTCGGCAATGACGGCATGTTGGTCGGCGGCACTTTGCGTGTGGGGGTGGGCCAAGCCTTACGCGTCGCCTCCTAAATTGCTGGCATGGTGGGGTCCGCCGTGTTCCAGCGCCCCCGCGTATAATGCCTACGAATGCCCCCTGAATATCCCTATGGGAATAACAGGGAATGGCCAGCCACCCACATGCAGCCACCTGCAAGCCCCGAACCGCCCTGGCGTCCTGTTCTGTAGATAGGTAGGTCCTACCTAGGTAGATCCCGGCCGCCGGCCTGGAGAGCGAACGTGAAGCAAGAGTAAGACCACAGCCGAGAGCCAAGACCGCCGCGACTGGCGCCATTATCATGATGTGCAGATCCTACTACGCCGCGTTAGCCAATGGATAGCGCCGTCTCACAATATGTGAGGCGCCTCAACAGCCTTGGTTTGTGCATTCTGTGTACTCCGTAAGGTAGGTTATTCAATAATATGGCATCCCTTGGTTTCCATTCCACCTCTATGTCCTTCCTGTAGGAGGCCAACCTTCACCTTTCACCCCGGTACTTAACCACATCAGGTTGATCCTTTAGTGTAACGCTGCCTGTCGACATATCCTGTAGTGTTCGACCAAGCGAGCCTCTATTTCTAGCCCCTGGTTTCCGTCTATGCGTCTAATTTCAGATTTTCCAGCATCATGTCGATCTTTTGCATCAATACTTGATAATTGATGGCGTCCGAAGTAAACTCATCTTCAGCGAGCTCTCCATCGAGCGTCCTGACACCACTCTCGGTCGTTGCTTGACCAGCTGCGACAGCCTCTTGAGGCGCTGTGGCGGTCGCCTTCTCCGGATCCGTGGCTACCGACGCATCGCTGGTGACATGCATACCCTGGAGCTCTGAGGACAAGGCTTCGACGGCTGAAGCATTGATCTCGCCGCTCTCGTCTAGCATCTCATCTAATCCTGCGTCCTCAAATCTCAACCTAAAGCGATCTCCTAGATAGTACCTGATGTCGTCAAGCAATTCGATCGTATCTGTCTCTTCTCTGTTCTTGACCCTGGCAGCACTTTCTTGAATCAGTTCGGCAAATTCTTCCTCGTCGATGTAGTCTTCGAGTCGGTAAGCAAGGTACCGCGCCGCGAACGTTTCAAGACGTTGAACCCGCAAGTCCCACGCCGCGTGAATGACATCGTACACGTTGATAGGCTCCACTTCAACTTCAACCGGACCGCCGGTCCCGTGTGTCCGATCAACCAAGACGTTATTGTTCCCACTGCCTAGTGAGCTAATCAGAGCCGCAGCTTTGCTCTTCAGTTTGTCGAGGAGGAGCATATCTGATGCGTAAAGCAGATCAAGTGCGAGATCCAACGGGCACTCAACTTCCTCTGTGTAAAGAAATCCGAGTATGATCTCCAGGACCGCCGGCTGACAATCGACCTTGACGACATGGAGGTGCTCAGACTCTTGCGCCTCCATGAACTCGCTGGAGAACATTGTCTCGAAATACGGACTCCGAATCAGCATTGCCTTGTGTACCGGATAGAGAACAGATTTCCTGGCTTTAGAGTTGCCGTTCTGTAAGTTCGACTTGGCCCCTGGTCCGATGGGAATGGCGTTCGATTCTGGGTCATCTTCTTCATGTGCTGCTTCGCCGATTTCCTCGTCAACTCGAAGTAGGCAGTCGGCGAACATTGAATTGCCATGCGGCCACTTTACGTCAGATACTTTCCGCGTATCCACAATCATTCTGTGACCAATCACTTTATCTCTGAAGAAGCGGTCGATTTGTTGCTGCGCTCGGTTCACTTCGTCTTGATGACGCTGTCTCGCCAGCCGTCGATCGTTTCCAGACAACATCGCCTCCCACAGCTTGGGTATTTCGAGCTGCCTGCTAATCTTGTCTATGCCGGTAAGTACTTCCTCCTCCGTATGGTTGCTACGGCCGTCGACTATCTCCCTCGGAATATTCCCGAGATACAGATAGCGTAGCACAATCCGGAAAGACTCAGCTGGCTTTGACAAAGGGAGTCTCCATGTAGCTGTCTCGGGGGCCTCTCTGAACTTCTTCTCGAAGTAGGGCGACCTGGCAGAAAGAATGAACTTGTGAAGCTCAAGTATCTCAGCTCCCTCTGTTAGTGTGATATCTGAAGTTTTGGGCACTTTCCTTGCAAACAAGGAGGTGATGTGCGCGGCCCATGGTTGCAAGGGATCGGTGGACTTTGAATAGTCATATTTAAGGAGCAGGTTTCGAATCCTATCGTTTAAAGCGTTATAAATGCATCTTTCGCCCTGGAATGTATCACGCTCCGCCAATGCGCCTGATTCCAGTAGTAACTCGACCAACTCGTAGTGACCACATAAGCTTGCCTGTCATCAGGGTCAGGTCAGCCGGTCCGAGGGTGTGTGAAGGCTCAATTGCTCAGGCTCACAATGATTAGGGGAGTATAATCAAACCTGTCCTTTCCGTTCAGATTAACACCAGCAGATATCAGCTCCTGGGTCCGCTTTAAGTCTCCTCTCCTACAGGCCTCTAGCAGTTCATTGAATTCGGCACTCGAATCAAGCGGATTCTCATCTCTCAACACGCCGCTCCGAACCAGCTCCAGATCATCCTTAAGCTTTGCTTCTAACTCGTACTTACGGATGACCATTTCGACAGGCTGTCTTGGGACGCGATGGAGAAAATGAATAACATGGACTGTCAAGAAAATAAATCCAAAAAAAAAAAAAAAAAAAAAAACATAAAGGCGATAGTTGGGATGGTTGGTCGGAAGAGAAGCCAGGCCCGATAACTCCGATGGAACTCTGATGTGTCATCGGTCGGTCGGCGCAATCGAATCCACTTTATACCGAGTGCCAGGTGGCGACAGGCTATAGCATTGTGAGCCGGCCAATGAAGTGCCAGCACGACCCCCAATCGCCTTAATGCCTCGACGCACGAGCCACCCCGGCCATTCAAGCCAGACAGGGCCCCACCAAGCTACTGGAAGGTCTCCAGCGGTTGCCATGCCATCAGGTAGCTAGGGAGTTTGGGTTTGTTGATTCACGACCGGGCCAGGTCGAGGTGGGTTCACTACGTAAAGTAGCATTCATAGCGTGCACACACAAACTTTACACCATTCAAGCACCATTTGTTCACTTCTTCAACTGCATTGCTATTTTCTTCCTTTGGCCCAACACAACACTCCGAAGCTTACAGTTTACCCAGCAGAATAGCACGCCCCTTTCCCAGCGCTACTCCTCCTTGCACGCTATCTTTCTCTACCTTATGGCATAGTACCCGAACCACCTGTCCAATTTGCTGTGCTTTCAATTCACCATGGCGGAATCCGACAAGTACGACGTGTTGGAAAAGATCGGTACGCCTGACCATCCCCGTCCGCTCCTGCGGTGTCTATTACCTAAGTCCAAGTTGTTGCTAACCGGGGTGCCGAGTCCTAGGCCATGGCTCCTTTGGCGTTATCCGAAAAGTCAGACGAAAGGTCGACGGCATGATTCTCTGTCGGAAAGAGATCAGCTACCTGAAGATGTCCCAGAAAGAGCGCGAGCAGCTACACGCCGAGTTCCAGATCCTATCATCGCTCCGACACCCCAACATCGTCGGCTACTTCCACCGAGAACATCTCAAGCAGACCCAGGACCTGCATCTATACATGGAGTACTGTGGTAATGGAGACTTGGGCCGCGTCATTCGGGACCTTGTCCGCAACGACAAATACGCCGAGGAGGAGTTCGTATGGATTGTATTTTCACAACTTGTTACAGCCCTATACCGTTGCCATTATGGTATCGACCCTCCCGAGGTAGGCAACAATGTGCTTGTCACCTCCAAGACAAAGCCAAGGATCCCGCCTGGAGCAGTGACCATCTTGCATCGCGACCTCAAGCCTGAGAATGGTAAGTCGAGTTTGTCTGGATCCGGCCACACTGCTGACTGGTGCTAGTATTTCTCGGAGAGAACAATTCGGTCAAGCTTGGGGACTTCGGTCTGTCTAAGATGATTCAGTCGCATGATTTTGCTTCGACATACGTCGGCACCCCGTTCTACATGTCACCCGAGATCTGCGCGGCAGAGCGGTATACACTCAAGTCAGACATTTGGTCTTTGGGCTGTGTCATGTATGAGCTGTGCGCAAGAGAACCTCCCTTCAATGCCAAAACACATTTTCAACTAGTGCAGAAGATCAAGGAGGGCAAAGTCGCGACATTACCGAGGATCTACTCTGCTGAGCTGATGGCTGTCATTCGGGATTGCCTAAGAGTAAATCCTGATTTGAGACCTGACACGGCAACCTTGCTGAATCTCCCGGTGGTACGGTTGATGCGCACGCAACGAGAGGCCGTGGATTTGCGGGCTAGATTGACATTAAAAGAGAAAGCTCTTGACGTGAGACTGAGGGAAGCGGACAGGAAACTAGCATCTATCGAAGCCGGCAAATCTCAAGCTCGACAGGAAATCGAGGCGTCACTGCGAAGAGAATGGGAAGTTAAGGCACGGCTCGAAATCGATCGACTCGTCCGGATTGAGCTCCAAGAACTCCAGCGACGCTTTGAGGCGGAAGTGCAAGCACGCGTGCAAGAAGAGCTCATGAAGAACCCCGTCACATTCGGCAGCGTGGAGAGCGAGGAGTCAAATTCATCGTCGAAATCTGAGTATCCTCACTCCCTTGCTGGCGCCAGTACTGATGGAGAGTTTCCATCCACGACCGATATCACCGAATATTCCGTCGACTCGCCTGACGATGCAGTCCTTAAGAAGGATTCTCGTGCACCGCTTGGGCGAGCCCAGACAATGTTTGAGCGCCATCTCGGTACACCGATGGATGTCGATATGGCGTCTCCATCACCGATTGCAATTTCATCACTGTCCCTATCGCCCCGACGAGCGAACTCTACTAAAGCGCCACCGGCAAACCAGCCAACCATTTTTGACGAGACGAATGGAGAAGCTCGATGGAAGAAGGCCCGAGAGTCGGATCCCGTCCTGTCCGATTCTGAGGATGACGACACCCCCGTCGTCCCGTCGCCGACCCGGGGCCCGCGTTCCGGCAAGAATCCATTCGCTCATCGACCCATACTGACTGCTG
Organism: Xylaria palmicola; assembly: GCA_022385595.1. Lineage (NCBI taxonomy): Eukaryota > Fungi > Ascomycota > Sordariomycetes > Xylariales > Xylariaceae > Xylaria > Xylaria palmicola. Next base: position 150,830 of record MU281407.1, read on the forward strand.
CAAAGTCAGCACCGGGGGATCATCCGAAGAGTCAGGCTCATATCCCGCCCTCAGCACTCAATAAGCCTATGCCGCCACTGCCTAGCAGCAACTCGGCACCAAGCTTGCAATTGCGGCCGCAACCCAGCAACGGAGCTCTTCGCGAGAGAGGGAATTCCCCCAACAGAAGGTTGAGCAAGATTCCGTCAGCGGCCAATCTCACTGCGATAGCCGGGGAGAACGGCCTGCAGCGCAAGCCATCTAACGCGAGAAAGGACACCGACTCGTCCCTCAACAAGATGGCCGTGAAAAACAACGTGAGGGGTCGAACGCTCGTCGAGCTCCAGCAAGCACGGGCCGGTGGCCGCCCTGCCGAAAATACCAGCAGTGGCAGTAAACGTATGGTCAAGGAGCGGGCGGCAGACAGATACGCTGAGCCTGTCGCTATCTGGGACCCGGAGAAGGACGAAATGCCCAGCCCGTTCCTGGTCCGTCGTAAGGCTTTATCCCAGGCTTGAATAAGCGATGGAGAACGCCTGATCGCCTAAGAGTGTTGATGGTTCAGCGGGTAACGAACCCGAGAAAACCAATACATAACAGCCGTGTTGTTTCTTTTGTCTACATGGGGATGAGATGGACGCTTGTGGAGGTCCGAAAAGCTTTAATGACTCGGATTTGGATAGGCGTTATGAGTGCACGTCGTCAATGGAAACATTGTCTGTGCTGCGTAGTGTTTTTTTCCCTCGTTCTTTCTTCTCTTTCTTTTGTTCATGGGAAAGAAAGGTCACGAGGATGGAGGGGCGGGGGGCGTTTCTCGAGCGGTGCTAGAGGGACTTTGCTACCGCGCAGCATTTTGATGCGTCCTGGGGTTATTAGGTTTCTGGCCGGCGTCAGTTCTGGGCATTGACATCTATTCTACTCTTTTTTTTTTCGGCGGGAGTTCCTAACCTTTGCGGGGATTGGCATACGAATATCCTCCTCCGTGTAAACATACTGAGATTCTGGACTACGAATCGGATAAAGCATTAATTCACCGACTGCCTTTCTAGAATTGTGTTTACTCGCGTTTCTTGTGTTACGCCCATCGTATTATGCCCGGCTCGTGGAACGTACGTAGATCAGCTCCGGCTGTATCGCATGTATACCTATATCTAATTGTGCACACACACCTACAAGTACGACATGGCACATGTTAAATTGTGAACACATTCGTCATACCTTGGCCCAGCAGCTCACATCAGTGGTAAGCAAGGGAGCTGTCTAACCGAAGTTGGTAGTTCGATAAAAACTTGGCCGCCACAACTATGCCTAGCCGCCTGCGGAGGTACCGCAACACCTAGGCGCCTGACCACACAAGCGGCGGCCGTCATCGTGCATTACCGGTTGTCGCCAACACTGAGATGCTGACCTGTACCCATCACATGGCCCAACCCACCTTTTTTTTTTCGCTGCATGCCATTCGGCGGCGTGGAGTTCGTGCTTGTTGCATCCGCATGTCTTGGGCAGGGCGATCATGTCTTGTTTGTAAAACTGGGTAGCCGGTTTTTTTCGCCACCGCCTTGTGAGAGTATGCAGTACAAACTCCTTGGGTCGAATGATGTCCAATCATTTCCGGATGGTTCGAGCGCGATGAAGCGCAGGGTGCTTGAACACCTCGAACGCCTGGATTATGACGACTTGTAAATACGTAGCAGAGATAGGTAACACATGTATTTTTAAGTTGCTCCAACCTACGTACATTAGTATTGTTCGAAGCACTAAGCGCTGAAATAGGAAGTTGGCCCTTTTCGCTTATTCAACTGTTGGCAACTGTATGCCTAATAGGTACCTAGGTAGTGACTCCTCCTTCATAGCGCGTACTGACAGGGAAGAAATGTCGTGCCCTTTTTTTGTTTTTGGTAAATGAATTAAAGTAGAACATTTAAATTTCGATATATAAATACTATACGGCCGCATCGCAACGTTACCTAAACTATGCGTAGAAACTTTTTGGTTGAGTGCTCTGGTGCAGCGTTTGCTTTGACCCCTGTAAACGGTAAACATGGCTGCCTGGGAGGTCGAAAGCCGAGAGGAAGAAACAACGTCGGTTACCTATAAAGTGGTTGCAACAGGCAGGGAGGTATGGCCTCTACAAGTAGAAGTATACCTAATAACTACTCCGTACAAATTCTCATTATATCTGAAAGATAGATAAAGCAACCGGAACATTCGCTACGGTACCTATACCTAGAAAATGTTATTCTGCAACTACCGATATAGGATGTACTTAGGTAGGTGCTTATTAGGTATTTAGGTAAGTAAGTAAGGTACGGAGTACCTACTTCTGCATTACTTATGCTTAAACTTGGAGGCCCCTTATTGTAACTACCTACATGAAGCCAGCCCGCTGCATCGCAACCGGCCCTACCCAGCCGTAGTCCGGTAAAGATCAATATACCTAGTCGTCTTCCCAGCGGCCAATCGCACCCTTCCATGTTTTACGGGGACTGGGCATGCTGAATTTTCTACACAGCAAAACACCAAAAGATTCCAGACGAGGGCGGCGGCACGCATGCGTAGTAGAGACAGCTGCCTCCAGACGGCAGACCCTTATGTATGTGGATATGATGGCAAAAAGGGCTCAACTGCGGGTCTGCTACAAGGAAGTGTCAGCCCTTCGGCTGGTAAAACAGGGGTTCTCGCTACTCGCTAGCCTGTACTGGCCCGTCTGCGATGGCTGTGCAAGCGCCCTTTTCTCGCTACTTACTCGCCGGGACTAGACGGCCATAGCATCAACTAAAACAAAAATAATACGAGGTGACGCCGCCAGCAGCCCCACTGGTCAAAGGACCCCCCGGGCCCCAACCCACTTCCTATTTGGTGACAGTCAATGCGCCCCATCTGGCAGACTGGCACTGGCAGTCGGGTCAGTCTCTCTCCAAGGTCTGCTGCTTCTTGTCATCCCATCCGTCCTGACTTGTCCCTGTCCCCATCCACCACCAGTTCAACGGCATAAGCCTGTTATTCCGCTCGTTTCCGTCAAATCGTTTCCTGCCTTTCCTTTCTCTCGATCTTCCAGTCCTTCCACATCCCGATACCGCCTCCGGGGATTATACTTTTCCTCGGCATCCGCACGCATTCGTTTTTGCGTTCCCCTGATTGCCCGATTCTACGGATCGACCTGTGAGTCAAAACCAAGACGACAAACACAGAGCAACCCCGGGACAGCACGTGCATATCTCTTCAATCCACGGCACATTTGCCTTTCGTCCCCCACAACTAAGAGTACAAGCCTCTCTGTCAACCGCCTAGCCTTGAACTCCCGTCATCTGAACGCCATGTATTCGAGGCGCTTGGTCCAAATACTGTTGGTCGCTCTCTCCATCCTGATCGCGACACGAGCCTCCTGGTTCCGTCACCATCCCAACGTAGAGGCTCGTCAACTCTCATCTACGCCAGACGATGATGACTCTACTATCCTGGCCGACGACTCTAGCTCGACTGCCTCTCCCGCCGACTCACCCACCCCGACCGTGAGTGGGAGTGACGCCGACTCGTCCACGTCACCCGGCCCTTCGTCGACTTCTGACAACCCGTCGACTTCGGACACTCCTACTCCGACTGTCAGCACTACACCTTCATCGGGGTCGTCGTCCACGCCTTCGCCCAGTAATACTCCTACCACCGGTCCAATCACCACACCCCCAACTTCACAACCTACCAATTCGGTTCCACCCTCCACCGACGACTCTGACTCCAGCTCTCAGTCTGATGATGACTCTGACGCCTCGGACACTAACTCGAGCACTCCAACGCGCGTCACCCGTACCACGACAGTCGTTTTCACAAGCACCGATGGCAGTGGACAAACACACGTTGTTAGCTCCGAGTCTGTTGTTGTGTCGACACCCGGATTCTCTGGCGACGGTGGATCTTCGAGTAAAAACGGTGGCATCTCTGCCGCGACCAGAAATATCATTATTGGTGTAACTGTCGGCGTTGGCGGCGCCATTATCCTCGCAGCTGGTGGTCTCCTTTACTGGAGACTCCGCAACAAGAGACGAAGCCAAGAGGAGAATGAAGAGCTGATCAGCTATGGAGCCGGCTTCGGCGGCCCCGGAACAGCGGAGAAGAGTGAACCCAGTGGCACTTCAGCCGGCGCTCGCAGTCCCTTCCAGAGCACCCTTGAGACTTATCATGCGCCGACACAAACGAACGCTGCTTCCAATTTCTAGATGAGCTACTTTGATTGTTTGTACCAGCGGTATACCCATTGATTCCGCAATCCACAGTGGCGATTCTATCAAACCGGCGTTGGAGTTGGTAGGCATTGCATGACACGAGTATCGACCCATTTTTCGGGCGGCGATTCCCTGGCCTGCTTATGGATAAAAAGCCTTGCATTGCTACGCTAGATACTGCTTCACAGGTTGGGAGTGGTGTGGCCTTGAATGGAGGATGAAGGGGGGATGAGGATATCTAACATGCCCCGAGTACTTGATGTGCCACCGGTTTACCCGAGTGCTAAACTAGGTTGAATGGACATGAAAGACGTCGGCATGAGGCTCAATCGCTCACAATTAACACCCATCTATTAGCAAAAAAAAAACCAAATCATGGGCACTGGGGAAATCTTTGTATAAAACCTTCTAATACTATACGCTTTCACATTCGTATCTGCCCAATGCTACGAAAGCCGCATGTTGCTCAAGACTATTCCTATCTCAGCACCGAAACCCAATACATTAATTGGCGAGACACGGTTGCACGTCCTTAGGGTAGGTGTGATTCAAAATATTGGGTCGTGAGAGTAAATCATGTAGGTTTGCATTCATAGAAGTAAACAGTCCTCGCACGAATCCATCTATTTCATTGCCCAGGAAACATGTGTGCTTTACGAGATAGACGGGAAAGCAACGTCGATGCATGGGTGTATGGAATCGCAATTGTCGTCGCGCGATGGTGGTGGGTTGGCAAAAGGTGTCGTCGTGTCTCAGAACCGTTTCACCCCTGCCACCTCTTTTCACCACTTGCAAGTTACAACTCCTGGCCGCCCGTTGATCCGGGCCCAAAGCATGGATCTGGAACGCGGGGTCGGGGACATAAGACCGTTGTTTTATTTGTGCCAATTACTTTTATCATTTCGTGGTCTCTCCCAGCGCTCACTCCTAGGCAGATTGCTGATAGATCTCAGCGCTTGCTACGAATCGCAACCTCGGCATTTCCTGTTTGTCTTCCGCTGGCGGAACAATCCCTCGTCTTGCCGATTTGATATACCGATTTACGAACTAGAGCATATAGTATAGAGATCGGTTCTCCTTCCACGGTACGAGCAGAGCAAATATCACCGCGGCTTGGGCTACGGGAAACCCCATACGAGGCCTGATTTACTGCACCCTTTCCACATCAAACGCTATGTTTGTTATCACGCCCTTGACGATAATTGCGGTGGCTTTGGTGCCTAGCACGTGGGCTGGCGAACCCGACCTGCTTCACCAGATACAGAGTGACTTCAGAATGGGCATTCTTCCACGCCAGGACGTGGGCGCCCTCCAAATAGGGAACACCAACCTGAACGTACGTAGGAGATGGCTTCCTAATTCAGTCCCAAGCTTTGTACATGGCCCTGATGAGTGCCTGGCTCGTTAACTCTCGGATAGTTTTTCACAGACGCGTTGGGAGGTGCCCCGGCGCCGCCTGTAAGTCTGATCACTCAGTGAAGGATGATAGGGTACCAGTGTTGACGCGCTGCTAACTATATCCGCAGATTACGCTCTCGGATGACCCCCAACACCCATACAAGATCCAGGACGAAGAGGTGGTATGCTTCCACGTTTCAGATTTCCCGTACTTGATGAGTAGAGGTGAAGCTTCGAGTCCCGAATGGAATGGCTGACTAGTAGAGTCACGGACAACAGTCGGATTTCAATACCGCCATCGACAAAACATGCGATTTCCAACAGAATGATTGTGCAAAGCTGGCAAACGGCGCTCGCAAAGGAGATTTCGAGGTGTCGGATTGTGACGACCAGAAAAGTAAGTACCCTATTTCATCATCTGATGCTTAACCCTTTGATTAGAATGTGAAGCCCTCGAATGCCCCTTTACGTTGCATCTAGACTGGTTCAAAATCCCGTGCGCCTATAAAGTCAATTCGGACCCGGGCGGCCAAGTCGGAGCGGGTAACAAAAGACTGACGCAGGCGCAGATCGATGCAAGAGCAGCCTCAAGGCCTCGGCAACGCAGACGGCCTTCTTATCGAAAGTCACGATGCCCGGGGTCGACGACTTCGAATTTCTCTGCGAGAACTAGGATCGATCTCTAGGCGTTTAATAATAATAATTTCCAGTTGCGGCTCTCGTGAAAGCAGTCGCCTATGTCTACCTTTGGTGTGAACAATGAATCTTGCGGCTGGAGCCGCCTAGTTATCGATGCCCGAATAACAGTATAATTATGGCAATCGGTGTGGTACTTTTCTTCGCTGGGAATCGGCATAATAGATGTGGATCATCATAGGTGCTATCTGGGTAATTAGGTCGCTGCCTACATGTACGTGCTCGGGTATTCAGACTTGGGCACCGAAGGTAGCTCATCCATTTTATTCCTATACAACGTACTCCGTAGACCGGGGAGCTATATCATGTTCAGTGTGTCGTAACGTGCAGAACAACAGAGGTAGTGTGCCGGTCCAAACATGATGCCGGTATGGAGCAATCGACAACCCCCCCTGCCTATTATCTCCCAACCCGGTAACGTGTAATTGTATGCCGTCAGACCGGAATCGATAAATAATACGGGCGCTACCTAACTACAGTCTACGGGCCACGAACGGTTCCTGCGTGTCTGCTGATGCGAGCGTGCCATTTTCATTCTCTAGGTGGCATTGGCTTGTCGATTCTCGTATGTGTACCGATGTGTTGTTATCGAGTCAGCCAATCAATGCTGCAATCACTGCACTACACGTGGTCACCGCCACTGCTTGGGTGAGTTGTTTTTTGCCTGTTTTTTTTTTGTCTTGACCGTGGTGGTCGGAGTCGAATAGGTAGGTATCACGCTTTCTTACCACCTCTTACTTAGTAGTCCGTACAGAGAGCGCGCTCCATACGCGGTTACTAGAAGTAGGCTGCTAGATAGAGAGCTTAGCTGACTTAAATGGCGGGCTCTAATATTAATGCAGCAGAGACAGCTCCTGGTCGGACGGGAAAAGGCAGGTATGACGCCCATGATGGGCTTAGTCCACTCCCGGGAGACCCACTACCATCAATTTGGACCGGTGGGGCCTTGGCTTTTAAAATGACCAGATGCAAGGTACCTCCGCCACTTCCGAGCGCCGTATCATCTTGGGCGCGGCCCCTGCGAGGGCGGTGTATCTTCCATCTCGGCCCAGGTAGCTCGACCTTCCATCCACTCTCGAGCCTGCAGGGCACACCCCGGCGGCAGTGGTTTTTTTCACGACATATTGACCCTTTTCACTGACTTCTGGCACGGGGAAAGCTGGGCCGGTTTTCTTTCTCCTTCACGACTTCCAACGACGCGCTCCCTCGTCGTCCGTTGCCAACCACTCCTGCTCCCCCCGACCACTGCGTGCTGTTTTCCTCCGCACGGCACCCAGCAGCGACAGCATATACCCGATGCTTGCATCACCTTCTCTCCTTTTTTATTCCCTTTTGTGCATGTCCAATCACCTTTGAGCGAGCCCAGCGCCTCGCTGTTCCAGCTGTTGCCGTCGGGGGACCTGCCCACGCGTGCTCGCCCTGCCCCTGTCGCGACTCGAGACGCCTTTCGCTGCCCACGACACCGCCCGGCGTTGTCGACCACGGAAACGACACGAGCCTTTGGAGATCAGAGTAGCAGGCGACGAGCGCTTCGTCTGCTGTTTTGATCCCGTTTCTGTACGCCCGCCCCCATTCAACGCCAAGTCCTCCCAGTCGTCCCATCACATGCCAATAGGCTGCAGCTGACACGGGTTCCCATCCAACCTCCAGGTTAGCCAAAGACGTCTTCCCAACAGTCGCCAGTCTCCCCGCCTCGTGCGTTGGTACAGGGCGGCACCCGAGCCCCTGCTCCTCGTCAGGCGTCGGCTTCGTCTTCGCCGCTCTCGGGCGCTTCGACCATTGACGACGGGGAATTGTCTTCGCCTATACTGCCGCCGCTGCCGGTTCCCCAGCTGCCGGAGAGAGCTTTGGGATATTTGAGGACACCTCCACGGTCAGAGCGCAGGGCTGAATCGGGCCAATACGTAACTACGAGCTGGGGTTCGCCCTATCCCGAGGCCGACAGCCACCACCTTCGGAGATTGAGTTTTAGCAGTGGGACTTCGGACGAATCGCCCCTGCATCAGCTTGATATCAATACTCCTTTCTTGCGCCCGGCCCCCTCAGGTTCGGACACCCGGCTGATACCTTTACCGCCCAATCCCTTGCTCTCGGGTAGTGCTGCTGTGCTTGCGAATCGCGCTAGACGGCCGCTTGGTGGTATCACGGAGGAGTGGATTCGTCAGCACACAACTGACGACCTGGGCTCAGAACAGCGCCACTGGCTCAGCGACGGAACGGACGAGAGCGAGCACTCTTCACTGAGCGGCTCAATTGCAAGCTGCGAGGCTGGTTGGCTTGAGGAAACCGATCCCCGAACGCCTCGCCCTGCTTTTCATTCTGCACAGATTCCAGACCCAGCGCCACGAAAAGCACGGAATCGTTCAAGCAGTGAAACACTAAGACAGGAAGCCTCCGGTCGCGACACTAATACTGTCGGTAACATGGATTCTCCGGACTTGGACCAAGTTGCAACTCACGATGCTGCCAGCGTTCATACTGCTGAGACAAATTCAGATATGACACCCAGACCGGCAACACCAGCGAAGCATGAGCAGTCAGGGGCGAATTGGTCCGCTAATAGTACAGGCGTAGAGTCTACGCTTCCTACAACCCCGGCGAAACCTACCAAGCCAGCTTTGTCACAAACCCCCAGGTTGAAGAAGAAAGTGCCATGGAAAGGGAAGAATATCCTAGTCTTACTTCCCCGCGATGAGGAACGTGGCCAGCCGGGCAAGGCTCCCATACCCTTGGATGCTGCAGGTATTGAATCCATGCTGCGGTCCTGGGAGCAGCTAGGATACAATATTAGAGGCTTCGACCTCGGTGATCATCTATCCGGGGGAACCCTGGAAAAGAATTCTCGGAGCCGTGATGAATGGCCTTTGTTAGAGGATATCGCAAAGGAGCGATCAGGTCGACATTATCGCGTCACTCTGCCTGACCTAAATGGTAAGTTCATCTCGCATCTCTATAACACGCCAAACTAACTAGGCTGTAGCATGGAGGGACTACGTTCATGAACTGGCAGAAGCTAAGCTCAGAGCACTCGGAGTGACTTTTGCCGAAGAAGAACCAGCGCCCCAGCCATCAATATCGCCAGTCACAACCAATATGAGCCGACAAGCTTCCAATCAGTTTCAAGCTTTCCCATTCTCGCCGCCGTTGCCTACATCCTCTGCTGCAAGTAATGGTCCACAGGGGTTTCCATTTCCGACGCCCTTCCTTCCAGGTGGGCCATCCTCTGCGCAAAGTCCAGCAATTCCGGCAGTGGCTTCTCCTGTCACGTTCAACGCACCTGTACCTGGGCGATTCAATTCCCGCGCATCAATCTCCATATCGCCCCATGAGCTTCCATTTCATCTTTCTGGTCAACCATCACCGCTGGGATGGTCTCCGCAAATGCTGCTACAACAGCAACAACTGGGCCGTAGTGGCTCTCCTTCCATTGTCAACATGATGTCGCCAAGCTCGCCTTTCTCGCCAGACGGTGTATCATCGCCAATAGGCATTCACCAAAGACATCAGTCTTTGCAGTACCCAATGCTACCTCATCAGTACATGCACCGGCAAGATTCTGCGCGTGCATCGCCGAGGCTGCAAGAAGTGCGGGAAGATGACGAAGAAGAGACTCAGACGAATCCTTACGATAAGAGTCGATCTGAGACCCCAGAACCGTCGCAATTCATACAACATAACGCGAGCAACAGTCTGCAAAAGGAAATAGACGAGGCGGAATATCATCTGGAAGAGCAGTTCCGCTCACAGCTAGAGCATGAGGATTATAGTCCACACAACGAGGTTCAGCCTCTAGGGCCTCAGATGGCTATTGACGGTTTTGCATCGACTGGAACATTACACGCGAGAGGTCCATCAGTGCACTTCAGTGGTATTGGCACAGACTCTGACGAGGGACCTAAGTTGCATCACCCGCAACCCCATAGCCGAGGTCACTCGCTATCCCAGAAACCCTATTTGGATAATGAAGAAGTTCGTGATAGCACAGATGAAGGCAGCATCCAAAAATCTGGACCTAATGTACCTGATGCTGTAAGGGCTGATGATGCGTATGAGGTCGAGACAAACCCAAGCAACCTTGGCACACCAGCGCAATCTTTGGATTTTATGAACCAATTGCATCAACGATCGATGTCTATCGCTAGCAATCCATGGGCGGAGCCAGAGTCTTTCTCTCCAGGCAAGTTACACTCACGACAAGCCAGCCACAATAGCAAGCCGTCACTTTCAAAATTGAATGCGGGCGCAGCCGAATTCAAGTTTAATCCCAAGAGCAATTTTACGCCCGGTCAGTTTGCATTTGGCGGAAAGAATCCACAGGCGCCCTCTTTCACATCAGCGTCATTCCAAGCTCCAGCTTTCGTTCCCGCTGTACCTCAGTCAGCAACTTCAAGCCATTTCAGCATGCCATCGACAACATCATCAATAATGGGCAAGATCAACCCTAATGCTCCGGTCTTCTCGCCGCAAAGGAGTGATTTTAGTTTTTCTACATCTGGTCCGAAATTCAACCCAGACGCCAAGGCGTTCCAACCTTTGGGTTCTTTCGCTTCCTCGCTCGCGAGTGCCACCACCTCTGCCAATGAGAATGCTGAACCCCGCCCGAAGTCCATCTTTGGTAGTATTGATCTCAACACTTCCAATTTTACTAAACCGGCGAAGTCCTCAAAGGCAATTCCCATTGTGCGACCATCAAGTCGGCACTCGCCTGATGCAGCTGCTACCTCTGCTGTCGCTTCTGAGGCGTCTAACAGGGAGGAGCCTGGCGATATAGGGGCAGCTCGCGCCAAAAAGAAGGATTTCAGAAATGGAGATAATGAAGATGGTGACGATATTCCACAATTTGCTGAACCTACGCCTGAGCCTGAGTTGCTACCGGAGGCGAAAGATGTGGATACCGTCTCATCTGAATCACAGCTTCTGACAGGCGCCGAGTCTGAGGTTCATATCAGTGCGGAGTCGAGAGAAGAGGAAGAATCAGGGAACGCAGCTGATGTCACCCTAGCGTCTACTGTTGTTTCAGAATCTACTGATGGCAAGCTTCCGTCTGAACTCAATGATACCAAAACTACCACTAGCCCGTCAGCAACATCCCCTGATCCGGACAAGGCCAACTGGAGACCCATGGAGTTCACAGATGAGACCGATATGCGCGACTTCAACAATGCTAGACCATTTGGTGAGGAGGAGCCAACATTTAGCGAGCCACAGAAACCACATTTCTCGGCAACTGCTAAACCCTTCGTTCCTGGTGGTTTCACGTTCGGATCTCCAGAGGTGGCTAACACCCCATTTGAACCCGACTTTACAATACAGCCTGAGCAAATAGCTAGTTCATTGTATGAGCCAGAAGAAGACCGCGGTGGTTCGCCAACACCTCGTCCTGAATTCCCCCCAGAGTCCCTTGAAAAGGGACAGGAAGTACCCCTAGATCGGGAAGCTTCTCCAGAGCCTGCACCTTCATCAGGGGGAGGACTGCTTTCCTCCCGGTTTGCATCTCCACCGCCACCTTCGAAGGGCTTGAAGGCGTCGCGGTTTGCTTCCAGTCCAGAAGCATCTCCACAGTCGGTTAAGAACGCCGATTCACAAAGGGGTATAGTGCATGGCTATGAGCCTCTTCCTATTAGCCCACCTTCAGATGCTGGCGCTAAGCCCCAGAATGACGAAACGTATGAGCTTACATTCGAAGAAATTGATGCCGTTATGCAGCAGATCAATGAAAATGATCCTACCATGGGAGTTAAGAGGACCCTGGAATCACCCAAATGGCATCAACACAGCCCTGAACGGAGAATACCAGTGGAGACTGATATCGACTCACCTACAGTACACCTGCCGCAACACGTACCTTTCCGAAGTGATGCATCTAGCCCAAGTGCCCGACAGTACCGGTCTTCACCGCAAGAAAATAATAAACCCAAGCTGTCGACTGAACTTGAGGATCCTTTCATTGACCCGCCGCACAGCGCACTATCTCAATCTTTTGATGCACCGATTCAGCGCCTCAATACTACGGGCGACCTCCCGGAAAGCGAGTGGGATGATGCTTTCAGCGCAAGCGAGCAAGGCAAACTTGAGCAGCGCGTTCATTATTTTGACGGCCATGTTAATGACTTGGTGGACAATCTACTGGCGTCTCGTCTCGACCCTCTTCAGAGAACATTGAGTTCCATGGAGGATGTCTTGGGCAAATTATCTCAGAGAGCCCCATCTGTTCGACGTGATACACGCAGCATCTCAGCGGAAGTTCAGGAAAGTGACGCTGATGATGAAGATGAAGAAGTTCCAAAACGCCGATCAATGAGCCCAAGGAGAGACAGAAGGCTGGAGCAAATTCGTATTGCCGTCATGGATGTTATGAACCAGCATCAGGCGGCCCACGCCCTTGAACCCGCCCAATTAGTAGAGGATCACGCCAAAGAGGATTCGGTTGTTCTGAAGGCGTTTGAGGAGATGAAGATGCACATCACCCAAAGCATGCCCAACTTCCGTAGCGAAGATCTACAAAACATCGTCGAAGAAGCAGTGAAGAACCGCATCCCCCCAACGCCACCACTAGTTGTCGAAAACGACAACGAAGCGAATGGAATACTTGCGGAGATGCAATCGAAGATAAATGCCCTTCAGGAGCGGCTGTCTACTGAGGAGTCAAGGTCTAATGCGGAGCGTTTGCGTGTTCAACAATTGGAAGAAAAGCTTCGTGTCGGCGAAACTAAAGTAGAGGCTGAGGCAGCTACTCGACGTGCTGCTGAAGACCGTGCTGCCGAACTTCGGCGACAACTGGAACAAGCCGAGACAAAGGTTGAAGTTGAAATTATGAATCGTAGCATATTCGATCAAAGAATTCACGATCTAGAGGAGCGGCTGAAGGTTCAGGAAAGCAAGACAGAATATGAACTTTCTGGTCGTCGAGAAGCGGAGGACAGGCTCTCAGAAATTCAGCGACTGCTGCGAATCTCTTCCGAGGAGGAAGATCGTCTCAGGGCTGTCCTCGAGGAACGGGACCAGAAGATCAGGAGCATTGAGCAAGCCTCTGGGAAAACCTCTATGCGCCTTGCCCTGCTTGAGGCTGCCCAAGCAAATGCTGAGCAGACTCAAGCGGAACTCAAGAACCGTTTAAATGCTACAGAGATAGAGCTTCGTGATTCACGGCAAGAAGCGCGCCATTGGCGCTCTGAAGCTGAACAGGCAAGGGACTCGGTGGCTCGACAAACTGACGATTTTATTCAATCTATCAACGAGAATAAGCATCTTCACAAACTTATAGAAACGCTTAGCGTCCAGCTTGAGGAAAACGAAAGGATTCGAGACAACTGGAGAGCGAAGTTTGTTTCCCTGCAGGACGATATGGCACATGCGGCTCGGGAAATCACTGAAGAGAATTCACGACGATTCAAGAAGGAACAGGCTCTCGTTGCTCGTCAGGAAGTTCTTGATGCTCGACTCCAGGCAGAGGCGCGGACTCGAGAGCGCCTGGAAGTTGAAGTTGAGAGGCTAGAAAATGGTGAGCGCGCTGGTATGAGAGCGGTCAGCGAGTGCAAGCGCCTAGAAGGGTTGCTCATTGAACTCCGCAATGACAATCATGAGCTTCATCAACAAGTACTTCGCGCTCAACGAGAAGCACAAGAAGTACGGGATACAGCGACAGCCGAGAAGCAACGAGCCCAACTTGAAATTGAAGAAGCCAAGAACTACGCAGCCGCCGAAATTGAACGATCTCAGCTCGAAACCCAAGAAGCTAAGGATTCTGTAGCAGCTGAGGTGCAACGAGCCCAGCTCGAGGTTCAAGATGCTAAGGATACGGCCGCTGCCGAAGTTCACCGTGCACAGCAAGAAGCGCTAGAGGCTAAAAACTTAGTAGCCGTCGAGGCTCAGAAAGCTCGCGAGTCTATCGCAGTTGAGCTGGATGCCGCTCATGATCAGGTCAACATCGTCAAGGCCGATTTCGATGAGGAACTCGCCAAACTCAGAGCCGAACTTGACCAAGTCAAGTTGGATGCTGATACTGCTAACGAACATCACGAAATGATGCTTGAAGAAGCACAGTCTACCAAAGAGGCCGCACTTCAGGCTTTCAAGAATACCAGGGCTACTGACTTCGAAGGGTTGTCTAGCAAGCACCAGAACGAATTGGAAGATCTTCAAGCCCGTTATGAGCGCCAAATCAGCAACGTTACTGAGGATGCTCAGCGTACAGAACAAAATCTCTTAGAGCGACTAAGTCTCTCTGCATCCAAGACAGAGCACTTGCAAGACCGCGTCGCACACTTGGAAGAAAAGGTACAAATAGCACAGGAGGCAGCCAGGGCTGCGGCTCAAGCTGCAGCCCATGCTTCAAAGGCTGTTCCCATGCCTGAACCATCAACCCACCCTGGCCCTGTTGGCCAGACCAAGCAATTAGCACAAGCTATGCAGCTTCCAGAGAAGATTTCACCCCAAGCCCTTCGCGAATCCATCATGGTTCTACAAGAGCAGCTGCAAGCTCGCGAACAACGCATCGAGGAACTTGAACATAAAGTAGCTGGCTTTGATCCCGATGCCGCGACTAAGATTTCCAAGCGAGACGATGAAATTACATGGTTACGTGAACTCCTAGCTGTGAGACACGGTGACCTACAGGATATTATCTCGGCACTCTCTGCGGACAGATATGACCGAGAAGCAGTCAAGGATGCCACTATCCGCCTTAAGGCGAACCTCCAAATGGAAGAGCAAGAACGTGACCGTGCTATGAATGGTGGTTCCGCCCTCAATCTACCCAACATCGCCGCAACAATATCCAAGGCAGCCACTCCCCGAGTTGCTCAAGCAGTCGGCCCACTGGCTGCAGCTTGGGGCAGCTGGCGCAAGTCAACCCAATCTTCCCTAAACCTGTCGGGTGCTCGGTCGTCTCCTGCTGCCGGCAGAAACTCAACTCCGTCCAAATCCAATTTACTGGGCTCTCAGAACAGCCTCCTCTCGGGTCTAATGACGCCACCAGCTTCTGGGATTCGCACCAACCCACTGTCAGAGCCAAGTCAATCACAACCTACAGCATTTGGAACCACTGGTCGCCGCTACACTGCTGAGCAGTTTGCGAATCGAGCCCGAGGACCATCAGTAACAGCTCGGCAAGCCGAGAAGATGCCTCTCGCAAGCACCCCCCCTCCTCGCCAGGAACGCAACGACCCTCGTACACCACCTATGATGCAGTCTCATTCATATGACGACGATGCTCGCATGGAAGAATTCGACGATGCGTCCTTCTTTGACGACTGAGCATCGACGTTGCCAGGCGACGAGAAGTGTGGTGGGAAACCGAGGTCATTGTTGAATCTGCTTTGATACCGTTTGCTATTTCATTGCATCACGCTAGATTGATACCCATACCCCAAAACGTTTTAGTGCTTGTCACGCAGCAAGTTAATGATACCTACATATTCAATCCTTTCTTTTCCCACATAGGCGAAATCTTCAATCTAATCAAGGAGATTAAGCAGTTTATTTTCCTTTGTACTTTGCATAGCCTGGGGGTCGGGGGGTATGCTCCTTATCGAAAGGCGAGACCTATCGTGAATATACCAGAGCAAGATGAGAAGCGTAATGGGAGGTTAGCTGAAGAGCCATATATGTAGTATAATTATTATGTAACACATATCGCGTCTTCCAAGTGTGTACTTTCAAAATGAAGTGTTGAGAGTGAACCGAAGCATGAACGTATGGAATATTTATTCCGAGGGATTTTATTATTATCCCGTGGAAAGTCCTGATGCTGTCAGATTAGTAGGTTAGGCTAGGTAGTTAGTTACTCTCACCAACAGCTGAGCCATTAGCAATACAATTGCTTAATCAACTCCGCAATAGCTTCTGGTTGTAGTGGAACTACTGACTCAATCACAGCCAAGCGTCGCGGGGCACAACGGCATACACGAATGCCTCCAACGAGGGATCGGCAATACATACAGGCCCAAACCCCACAAGCCAGGTAGCATAACACGAGATTCCAAGGGACAGGACATGCTTAGGGTGAGGGGATTGTGAGAGCTCTGGGTCGTCGTACCACCAATTTGGAGCAAGTATGGGCAGACGCCATGTACATACAGGCGTCACCCCTAAAGCACGGAACCAGTCAGAAGAGGAAATCAAACAATCACGAGCTGCGCTGCATATATGTAATACCAGCCCTATCCTTTTCGTATTGTCTCCGCCTGCGGCTCCATGCACGGATAGTTGCCGTAGCACGCGAATTAATATACTAGGGACATTCGGATCCAGTGGATTTCAACAAGCTTCTCCAATCAAGACTGCCATTGGGGGAGAACGAGTGCGGCGTTGCATCACGTTGCCCAACTTGACTTACCTGGGGCCCTTGATCCACCGCTTTCGTCGGTCTTATACGAAGAGCGGTGGCGCGCTACGACTAAGACAGATGGGGACGTGTGACGGGTTGATGTGCCGGACACGAGGTCTGATATTCTTGGACACGATGAGCTATGTCATGGCGCTTGCATGGAATGCGATGGGAAGTCATATATAAGAAACGTTATGAGCCTGTTATCGTCCCCTAGTCGTCTCCAATATCAAAGCTCTCAGCTCCTCATCACAGTCCCCCTAAAAGCAAAGCCGCATCCACCGCGATTTTAAACAAACCTCCTGTTGTCTTCGATACGACGAACGAACGCTCTTTTAGAGATACCTGAATAAAATCTCATCGCAGAACAAAAGAGACGAAAAATGCAGCTAGCAAACCTCCTCAGCGTCCTCTCTCTGGCTGCCGCCACATCGGCTATAACGGGTAAGCTTCGACTTTCTTCTCACCTTATAGTCCCCACACGTTTTGTTTTAGCTGCAAGACGTCACGATCATCCTCGGCATCCTCCTTTCCCCCTCGCCCATCTCGACTCCACTTTATCGCGAAACCCCCCCCTGGCTCCCTCCCTAGTGCAGAGGAGGGAGAGGGGGGGAGGAGGGGGCCAAGCAGCAGCCGACCGCGACTAACAAAGATATACACACAGTGGCGTACGACCAGGGCTACGACGACGCCGGGCGGAGCATGACGGCCGTGGCGTGCTCGGACGGCCCCAACGGGCTGACGACGCGGTACGGGTGGACGACGCAGGGGCAGATCCCGCGGTTCCCCAACATCGGGGCGGCCGCGGCCGTCGGGGGCTGGAACTCGGCCGCCTGCGGCACCTGCTGGAGCCTCAGCTACAACGGCCGCACCGTCCACGTGCTCGCCGTCGACCACGCCGGCGCTGGCTTCAACATCGCCCTCCGCGCCATGAACGACCTGACCAACGGCCAGGCCGTCGCGCTCGGGCGCGTCGAGGCCGCGGCCACGCAGGTGGCGCAGAGCAACTGTGGGCTCTGAGGCGGCTTCGGGTCCCGGGTAGAGGGGGGGGAACTGGTAGGAGTATTTAATGTATAGTTAACCTTATGAGTTATGGGTTTGGATAATGTCATGGTCTAAATGAAATATGCCCGCATGCTGTTTCTTGTCGTCGTGTGTGCGAGTTAATCGCGAGTTTGTCGGTTGCTGACTGATTATGGTCCTGGGCCTGGCGTCTAGCCCACCCGTGCATGTCGTTGCTACTCGCCCATGTGTAGGATGTACGGGACAGACACGGTGACTCTACCGATAACTGATTATGAATGCTAACTGTCAAGAAGCGAGGCCCGTGGAAAGCATGCCTTCTATCCTAAATTAATCAACGATCTAATTGATAGCAAGGAGTGTGCGATTATATCCCTTGCCTCTGTCAATACCAGTCTCATCCTGGAGCGCCGGTTGTGGAGGGAAGAAACACCACAATGCAGTACATTGAGGCAGCTAGCTGTTCGGACTGGCCTACCTTCAATCCAAACATGGCAACCTTCTATACATACGAATATTTACTGCATCTGTTTCCTGTTACTTCCCGTTTTCTTTAATTGCGGGTTGCTCCCTTGACTGATGCAGGCTCTCGCAAGTGGAAAGAAAGGCCAGGACTTGTGTCAAATGCAGAGACAGGAGACATCATTGTGAGTTTAAAGGGATAGAAAGAGCAACTCGCTCAACATTTGAATTATTAATCTATAGACTGAAAGAAAGAAAAGCAGGGAAATAAATCGCGGGCTTAAGATAAACTCAAGATCCCTTGACCGTAAAACGCTTGAATGCCTATGTCCCTGTCTATAATACAAAGGTTTATACACTACCTACCATTTATATACCACAATGAGGGGATACCCAGGAACCTCTGTTGAAAGATTGCTCACATATTGATTATGATAGACCTCTCAACCTCTCACTATCTTCGATGATAGTGACTTCCAGAATGAGTACCCGTCTCCGTGGACAGTCACTACATGACCTACGATGAGTGGCTTCTCGCAGAGCCAAAAAAACCTTGCTGGAGTCGTACCGGCCATTTACCCATCTACTGGGAATGGCGGTATGCCCCTTCCGGAAGGTAAACACGACATACTGCAATTCTTGGGGTAAGCCAAGAAACGGTGAATGATACCTCAGTCACAGCATGGTTTAAGTCTACGTATAATAGTGAGCAACAGCCGGCCGGAGAGCTTCCCTTGCTTCACACAACTACTTACAAATTACGCCATGAGGAGCTTAATCATACTAGCAGCCGCCGCCGGCGTCGCCCTGGCACAGTTTTGCGAGCACCAGTGGGATGGGCGCTTCGCGAAGCGCAGAGCCAGCGAAACCCAGGCCAGACAGAACATCGCGCCACCCCCTCTGGAGATCCGACCCCTCATCGTGAACGGGCCGTCGAGCAATCGCATAGACCTCATCTTCTTCGGCGACGGGTGTAGGTCCAATTATCTAAACCATGCTTGGGCCCGAGTTCAAATCCCCCCGCTGACATTTGGTGCTGCAGATACGGAGGCGGAGAGGGACAAGTTCTTCGCCGACGCGTTGGCCCTCGCCACCAATGTCACGGATGGACAGACCTTCGCCGACGTGATCCCCCTGATGAACTTCTGGGCCGGGTTCTCGCCCAGCGCGCAGGTACGTCACGGACCCGACTTACGCGAAGAGGGTAAGCGGCTCATCGTACTAACCTATTATTGAAAGAGCGGTGTTGGTGTTGGCGGACGGCCCCTGGAGTAGGTAAAAGATCTACTTGACATTGCCCCAAGCCGCTCGGACGCTGAGTAACGTGGAAAGTACCGTTTACGGGCTATATCGCGACGGCACTGAGCTTCGCGGCGTGTATTACGACAGACCAGAGGTAGCCCGGGCAGCCTGCCAGTCGACGACGGCCTGTGACTACCCGATTCTCCTAGGGAACGATCCGTTATACGGAGGATTGGGCGGCGAGTTCACGTAGGTTCTGTTTGTACTACCCCCATCATCTGACAATCTAGCCCGCTGAGATCTCCCCCCCTCCTCAGCGTCGTGACCGCGTCCCCCGTCAACGGCCCCGCCATCCTCCGTCACGAGCTAGGCCATTCCATCATCGATGTCGGCGAGGAGTACGAGGGCGGGTTCGCCTACTTCGGGGTCAACTCCGCCCCGTCGCCCGACGCCGTGCCCTGGAAGCAGTGGTACACGGAGCCCGCCCGGGAGCCCAGGATACAGCGCACCAACATGCCGATACAGGCGTACCCGTGGACGCTGCTCAACACTACGCGGAAGTGGAGCGAGACCTTCACCTCGGCGGGGACCTACGACTCGTATCTGCTCCAATTCAGCGTCAGGTTCGTATTGCGGAGTATCCTGTCATCACCATTCTTCCCACGTACCTTATCTTCAGAACATGACCTTGCCGACCCCGAGGCCTTTTCTCCTTGGTCTCACAGGCAAGCTCTAAATAAGCACCTGATATCATGTAGTGGGAGACGACGTGTGCTGACTCTTTACGTGTCCTTCTCTGAAAAGTGGCATGACGGCAAGCAGCGACCTGCTCGTCGAGGTGGACGGGAAAGACGTAGGATGGAAGATCAACGCCGAGGTCGGGCGGGACCGGTACATCTACAACCTGAAGATGGGCTCGGCGCTGGGGCCCGGGGAGCACGAGCTCTCGTTCACGCTGCGGAACAAGGAGATAGAGGGCACCGCGCAGCTCTGCAACCTCGAAGTGCTGGAATACGGCGTCCCCGAGAAAGAGTTGAGTTGCTCCTCTCTGCACCACCCACTCTTGCGATTAAAAAAATAAAATAAAATAACCATTCACGGTCTGATCGTATCTAACGCCGCATGGTCTCCCCCTATCCAGGTTTAATTTCGAGAATACGTATCACGGATTATACCCCACGTAAGTTTGTCCGAACCCCCCCCCCCCCCCCCCAAAAAAAAAAAGGTCACATCCGCATCTCAGGGAAAGGGGAACACCGATGATTCACACAGGACCGCCGCGTTTTTTTTCTCCCCGTCTAGATTCTCAGACGTCAACGCGACCACCTACCGCCCGACCAACGATCTGTGCCCGATGCGCAGCATCTACTCGCCCGACTACTGCCACGCCTGCCTCGAGGGTCTCTGGCTGGCGCTCCTGCGGCCCCTCGCGCTCATCGACAACGTCACGCAGACGGCGGCGCCCGGGGGCGCCACGGAGGTCAGCCTGGACCTCCTGCCGCTGGCGCAGTTCAGGCGGGTCCCCATTCCGGCGGTGCGCCGGGAGGCGTACGCCGTCCTGTGGTACGGCGCCGACGAGGGCGTGGTCCTGGAGCGCTGGACCAACCGCACGAGCGCCGTCTTCCCGCGGGGCGTAAAGGAGTTCGGCGTCGAGGTCAGGTTCTCGTCCGAGTCGATCCGGGTCGACAAGGACGGGTTGCTGGTGCAGAAGGCGAGGTTTAAAGTGACCCAGTCGGCGTGTGTGTGATGGGGGCATAAAATGAACTTTTCTATGCGGGTCTCACGTGGTAGATAGGGTACTCGTCGTATTCTTCCGCCGGTTCTTGAAATGGTAGATATTATTTACCCACTATGGTTGACATATGATACAGTTTTATTAGTATAAGTGTGATTGTCTCCGAATCAGGTCCTAGAGCCAGTATAAATTTAACCTCAGGATATTTGTTCTAACTCAAACCGAAAGAGTGAGCAACTATATTCAATTCGTAACGCATCTAAGTCGTGCACAGAAGAATGCAACCGCCAGAAGAATCTCCTATTCTGTCTAGTCTGGTACGATTGCCATTCGCTCATCTACTACGTATCATTCTGCCTTCTTAACTGGAGCACTGCTTCAATACTGACTCGAATCCTTATGGATAGGCTACGAAGTGGCTTGCAGTCTAGAACCGCTAAATCCGAATGGGGATAGTATCACGCCTGGTAAGCTTGATCGGTGCAACGCCCTGCTCCTGGCTAGGTTGGACCAACGAGTTCCGGCATTCCCGCCCGTGCACGAAATCTGCCAGGTTCCGGAAGGTAGCGTCGGCGATCTCCCGCAGGGCTTCCTCGGTGAAGAAAGCCTGGTGGCCGCAGACGAGAACGTTGTGGAAGGTGGTGAGGCGCATGAGGTCGTCGTCCTGGATGATGGTGCCGGAATGATCGTCGTAGAAAAACGCGCTCTCGTGCTCGTACACGTCGAGGGCCAGGCTGCCTAGCTGTTTCGTCTTCAGCGCGGCGATGACGGCCTTTGTGTTGATCAGCCCGCCGCGGGACGTGTTCACTAACATCGCGCCCTTCTTCATCTGGCCCAGCGTCGTGTCGTTGATGATGTGGCGCGTGCCGTCCATGAGCGGACAGTGCAGGCTGACGATATCGGCGCGGGAGAGCAGGTCTTCCAGCGTCGTGTATTGGCCATATTTGTCGAACTCGTCGTTGCGGAAGGGATCGTACGCGAGCAGCTCACACCCGAACCCGCGCATGATGCGAGCGAAGGCAATCCCGATCTTGCCCGTGCCAATGATGCCCACAGTCTTGCCATGTAATGTAAGGCCGAGGAGCCCGTCGAGGGAGAAGTTGGCCTCGCGCACACGGTTGTAGGCGCGGTGGGTGTTGCGGTTCAGGGTCTGCACCAGGGCGACGGCGAACTCGGCGACGGCCTCGGGGCTGTACGAGGGCACGTTGGCGACGAACAAGCCCAGGCGCGAGGCGGTCTCGAGATGTACGTTGTTGTAGCCGGCGCACCGCAGAAGGATGGCGCGCGCGCCCTGGGCGTGCAGCGCCGTGAGCACGTCTTCGGACAGCGTGTCGTTGACGAAGACGCAGACGGCAGCAGCACCGGCGGCGAGGGGGGCGGTCTCGGCGTTCAGCGCAAACTCGTGATATGCGATCTCGATGCTGGAGTCGGAGCTGGAATCGGAGCTGGCGAGCTCGGCGGCGGCCAGCGCCTCGGCCAGGAAGACCTTGTCATAGGGCTTGGCAGAGAAGACGGCAAGCTTCATTTCGAGTGCAGTCGGCGCAGGTGGTCGGGTCCGGGCTTCTACCAGTGGTCTTAAAGGCGATGGATCGTGGGCTTGTGCACGCCGTTGAGCTCACTGGCAACGATATAGACATCCGATCATGCGATCATGGCTGGAGAAGCGAGGAGGCGCAGCTCCACGACCCCGCGGTGTAACGACCAAGGCTTGGCATAGACTTAGCAAGCCCAGATAGCCATGTCGGCCCAGGAAGCTGAGATGGCTGTGAAGGTCCAAGGAATGATGGATGGTGTTGCTGGGGTGGAACAAGTCTGCACCGGGAGGGTAATAAGGAACCGGTATCGTATTCCTTGGCTGGCTGTAGGTAGGTACCTGGGTAAGTACCTACTTAAGGGAGGGGAGTGGCAGTTGCACGCATCGTACCATGTACACTGACATATGCGAACACCTGCAAACAAAGTATCGCGTACCTACTGTGCGAAAGACATGGATGCCACTCAGGTGCGGGGTGGAGAGGATCCTACTACCCCGGTTCTCGCATAGAGGTTAGGTACCTATGTCTTATAAACAGGTCGGCTACAGGCCCCAAAGGTACCTCCTAAGGTACCTCTGACTGCCTCTTACGTAAACCTCAACCATACCAACAACAACAATACAGCGTCAACAGAGGAGAGCTATGAACAAGTCTTGCCGACCACCATTCCAGATGTATGAAACATACCGGTGTATCAGTTTAACGACACTGAGAAACATGGCAACTAGTAATCTCCCAGGAAATGACAAGTTATTGACTTGCACCTGCCAGGTTGAGTGAGGACCTGTAGCTTTTGCAGGGAAAAAAAGGAGAAGGAAAAAGCAAAAGTAAAAGTAAAGGAAAAACAATTACAAGCAAGAAGTAGCTGAGAAAGAACGATTTGAGAATCAACGCAGCAAAAGCTACCCTCATAACGCGTGAAAGCCAACCGAATCCCCTACCTAAAGATGCATTTTCTTTTGCGATGACTGCTTGAGTCTCGGCGATCACCTATACCAACCGGTAGTCTTATTGCCGCGATGAATCCGGGATCATAGCATGACTGCAGCACCATAGCGTCACACGACAAGCAAAAAAAAGTAAAAAGGTCATTAAATGAGATTAATTGGCTGCTTTTTTGATGCCTTGCGACTGGAAGAGTAACGAGTGTACGCGATATTGCGTGGCCGGGATCTTCTAGCATTTGCTTGGAAGCAGAGATAAGCACACCGGCACTAGCATTCTTCTTCCCCGTCGTGACAAGTGGAAGCAAGTAGCACGTTGTCGGAAACGGAGTAATTAAGCGAATTGATGAGCATCTCGATAACTCCCTCCTCTCTGTGTACCTCTCTGTCTAGATTTTATACTCGCGAGTCGTTGCTGAATCTTCAACTGTCAGCAACTACTAGTTAGCTATAGACAGAGACTGTGTCAGCAGGATGCACACAAATACTTTATATACCCCACCGACCCGAAGTCGGACTTCGTGAGGATCTATGATATCAGCATATCGTTGTTACATGCCCAGTGAAATCAACCCCCCTCCTGGCCGTTCACTCTGTATGATGACATCTTCCGTATCGCAGTGGCGCCGTGTCAGACGGAAACCCGCAGACTTTACGACTGGCTTAGGGCGGGGTCGGCGTCCATATTGTAAGATTGATGGTACCGTACATAAAAACAACTCGCTATCAGCGATTTAACTTACGTACATTCCAGTTCCCTTTGTTGTAGCTGGAGCTGAGGCATATGACTTGGTACAATCATCTTGGCCTAACCGAGACTAGTCTAACTTAGGCAGCCCATCTATCAATCAATATTATCAGGCAGATCATCTTGGACCAGACCCAGCACATTCCCCCTGCTCTGATAAGACTACCATCAAATAAATGATATTTTTTTTGGCGGGGACGTTCATCGCCTTACAGAAATTCACTCGGTTTTCCCTTGGCAACTCGACAACTGAGCCGCCAATATCACAGGTGCTACAGGTACACAGGCCGAAAAAGTTGACTGCAATAGAGCAGGTAGTTGAAGGGGCTTAACCAAGATCTTAGACATAGAGCCCAGAAAGGCAGTGGCTAGCGAAGGCATCTGAGGCTATTCGGACTATTAAACCCGGCGAGTCTCCCCCAGGCCAAGAAGGATAGCTAGACCTACTTTCCACGTTCTTGATCACAAGCCCTTGTTTCAACAGCAGGCGGCCCTGTATGCACGTGGGCGTGAGCTAGAGAGATAGGATATATTTCGACACAGCCCAAGACCATGGCGCATCACTTTACAGCGTCGAGCGAGTCGCGCGGTGAGGCGGCCGAACACCTCCTGCCCTCTGAGTCCACGCCGCTCCTGGCCGACACGCCGGTCATAGTCTCGTCAGATGGGACAGACTGGTTGTCGGAGCTATGGCTGCTCCTACGGTACTGCGCACCGCTCATCGCCACCTACCTCCTCCAGTACTCGTGGTTTGTCATCGTGGCCTTCATCTGCGGGCACCTCAGCGCCGACGACCTGGCCGCGGCGAGCGTCGGCATGACCACCATGAACATCGTCGGGTACGCGACGTTCGAGGGCATGGCCACCGCCCTCGACACCCTGTGCGCCCAGGCCTACGGCTCCGGAAGCCTGACCGGCGTCGGCGTCCACGTGCAGCGCATGCTGGTGTGCATGGCGTTCGCGGCCGTGCCGATCGGCGCCATCTGGGCCGCTTCGCCCTGGATCCTGGCCTTGTTCGTGAAGCAGCAGCACCTGGCCGTCATGGCCGGGACTTTCATACGCGTCAGCATACTCGGCATGCCGGGCTATGCGTCATTCGAGGCCCTGAAGCGCTTCCTTCAGGCGCAGGGGGACTTTAAAGCGGCTAGTAAGTAGTCGCTTTTTCCCCCCTCCTCTCTTCATCCCAAGGCGGTCCTATGGGGTAGTTTCTCGGATCGGACTGGATTCACGCAATGAAAACGCGTGGCTGCCCTGCTGGATGACAACAGGCTCTACTCGGGACGGTATTTATTGACCTTGCGTATCGCAGTGTACATTCTCGTCATTTGCATGCCTGTGAATGCCTTCCTTAGCTGGCTATTCGCTTTTAAGTTCGGGATGGGCCTTGCCGGCGCGGCTCTGGGCGTCGCTTTCACCAACAACCTTCGCCCGACCCTGCTGTTGCTATACATCGTCAGCCCCCTCGGGCGCTGGTCGCATCAATGCTGGGGGGGATTCTCCCGCGCCGCTTTATCGTTCTCTAAATGGGGACCGATGGTCAAGCTGTCTGTCGCGGGATCCCTGGTGAACCTGGCAGAATGGGGTGCCTTTGAGATCGTTGCTTTCAGTTCGTCCTACTTGAGCACGAAGCAGTACGTATTTTTGAGTCGCTCCACGTCCCAGCCGGGTAGAGTCATGGCTGACACGGCGTCTCCTCCAAATTCGTTGATGTTCAATTCGGTGGGGATAGTTCTAACCCTTGGAATTCCTGTAGTCTCGCTGCCCAGACGATTTTGACGACAATCGCCGTCGTGTCGTGGCACATACCATTTTCCGTAAGCGTCGGGATAAGCACGCGGATCGGACATCTCATCGGCGCAGGGCTATTAACCACGGCCCGCCGAGCGACCGTCCTATACGGGTTCATTTTCGCATTCATCGGCTGCCTCGACGGGCTGGTCATCTTCTCACTCCGAAACCACCTGCCGCAGTTTTTCTCGGACGACCCGGTCGTCTGCGCCATGGCCACGGGGACCATGGCGGCCGTCAGCGCTTTCCAGGTGGTGGATGCTTTATTATGCTTCACGAACGGGATGCTTCGTGGACTGGGCCGCCAGTCCGTCGCTGCGTGGGTAGTCATCGCCGTGAACTATACTGCTGCTGTCCCCCTCGCCATCTGGCTGGAGCTGGGTCCCACTGGTCTGGAGCTGAACGGTGTCTGGATTGGTATCGGTGGCGGAATGGTAATTATTGTCGCCGTTGAGTGTTGCTATATGAAAATTCTTAAATGGCAGAAGTGCGTGGACCACGTCAAGCTGCGAGAAAATTAGTGTGAGTAGGAGACGCAAAATGGCACGGATTTCTTGGTCGCGAAAGGAAAATTGGACAGGCAGCTAAAACATCTACCTTTTTGAAGTAAGATGCCGTGATCTTGAAGCAACGGAGATGAGCATGGTTAACGAGCTGTGTAAACCGATTGATTCGCTGTCGTCCATGTCCACGCGTATTATATCCGTCACAGAGATTGTTAGCTAGAGATCGGAATCATCCGCAACACCCCCTCCCAACCTTCTCCTCCAGAGACATAACAACTCTGTGCACAATAAGCGAGGACTGCTTTCTAGTATCGCAGTTGGTCTTAATGTCACCTTAGACTGGGCTTGGAGCCAGCGGATTTGAGCTAGATATTATGGCGTTCCGACCTGCGGGTTCCATCGCCTACCCCCTGCGATATCGTATCCCTGTGTGTATCCAATACCGGTAGAATAACTCCCTATTTTGCAGCGTACTGTATAGCTAGGAGACGCGTGTGGCCTTCCGCACAACAAGGAGGCGAAGCTCTGCCTGATCTACTGAAAACCGTGAATATCGGTGTGTACTGCTTCGGTAGTTGGTTTCGCCATTTAAGCTGCCGTGGCATATTGCATACTGCATACCTAGGTATCTATTGTTTCATCGGAAATGCCTTGTGTATTACACGAGATATTGTGTCCAATAAAATTGTACGCTGGGACTAGCGGTGTATCCATTCTGACCAAATAGCCGGTAAGTAATATGAGAGAATGAGTCGCTACTGATGGGTCTCGAATCCTATGGTGTAGCTATCCTGGGTACTGTAGGTAGCCGCAGTACCGTATTCACAATTGTTTGCGCAATCCCGACCCGTATCCTTCTCAGTACATGAACAAGGGCGTGGATATAGTATACTCTGACGATCTTAAGCCTTGATCATTGCCATTCTCTAGTATGCGTCCAATCCTGCCACGTCTGTCGGGCTAGAACATTTGGAATGACTTGTGTCCTAAGGAGACAGCGAATGACCGCGATACGCTCCGCCCTGTCCGTATGCCTCTTCTAATGCGCGCGCAACCATTTCTAACTGCGCAAGCTCGGGGCCGTCCGTGTAGAGTCTAACATCGTTCCAGGACTTCTACGTTTCAGCCCCTATAATGCCAATAATGTGACCCTATCTTCCCGACGACACTAGAGCTAGCCCGGCTTGCTCCAGGAGTATTGCGATGTTAATGGATCCTTCGCCGTGCGTATACATGGCCTGCCTTCCTCTTCTTGTGTCCCATTACCGTGTCTCAGCGTTGCTATGGAGGACCTCCAGGTTGTCGGCATGTCTGGCAATGTCCAGCTAAAAAGCATTAGCTTGACAACATAACAACATCAGGGGCCACCCCTCAGAATGCTCGTATAGATGAGCAGCAAGCTGCTAATCCATCGTCACCCCTTTGATATCACAGAGCAGTCCATATCTACTGAATCGACTCGTGCGACTATTTGCATTGACAAAGGCGACTCGAAATCCCGTGGCATCAACAAGATCAGAACGGTAGAAGCGGCTAGCTCTTTGTTTCTTTATCATGTATTTCGTCGTCTTCTTGGAGGTTTTTCAATTCTTGGTGTCGAAGCGAGCGGATCAAATCCTTTTCCAGGCGCCATTTGC
This sequence comes from Xylaria palmicola, assembly GCA_022385595.1. NCBI lineage: Eukaryota > Fungi > Ascomycota > Sordariomycetes > Xylariales > Xylariaceae > Xylaria > Xylaria palmicola. The sequence continues at coordinate 179,070 of MU281407.1, forward strand.
GTGATACGGCTTGGGGAGCATCGCGGGAGTAGCGAACGAGGCTTGAGGCTACTAGCCTATAGCCGGGAGCGTTCCTCGATGCGAACCTACACATACTTCTATGGTCCGCTCGCAAGCCAGCCCTATCGGTATTATCCAGAATAGGAGCCGCAGAACTTTCAGTGACAACCTAGTAATGATGCCATTTAGTCTGCGACACCCCTGCAGTGTCGGTGATGTAGGCTGTGCCAAGGACTTACATAGTCGAGCCTGTAGCCCAGGTCCGTTTTCTCCTGCTCCCAAAAGAAGTAGATTCTAATGTCTTTCATCAATGGGGCGAAATTGTCTGTGATTTCCTGTAACACTTCGGAGCTCTCTTTGAGCGCATCCAGGAGCTGTGCTTGGGTATCGACTAGCTTTGATGGGAGAAGGGCGTCGATGATCCGCTGCGCAAACGTGGCAAGATTTGCCGTGCCGCTGCCTTGATGCGGAGTCCCGAAGAAGAGTATGCCATAAGTTGATACATAGATCGAGCGCAGGTGGTTGATATGATGACTCGTCCGGCTAGCGGAGTAAACGATTGCCTAGTAAAGCATGGTTATTAGAAAACCAAGACAGAAACAATACGGCAGTGCTCACTCTTTTCACTATGATGCCCCCGAGAGAATGGCAGATGAAGATGATCGGCCGCTCAGTAGCATGCTCTAACTGAAAGCATATATCAGCTAAGTTGCGACATCACCATGGGGAGTATTCACGACCTCTCGATCCGCAACAAGCTCGGCGACCATGGTTTGCGCATGCTGTAGGATGCGATCCGACGATGTGCCACCGCGCAGTGCTGCCACGGATGCCGGATATCTATATGTCATAATACGCGAGTTCTTGACGTCGCGAGGGAGCATATCGTGGTCACCGAGCCAGAATCGATTGCTGCTTTTCGTCGAGAAGGTGTTGAAGGCATCTCCATTAATCCCGTGAACGGCCACAATGCTAAGGTATCGCCAAGCATGAATATTTTCTTCTTACAATTGCTCGGAATTGTTACTAGTCACAGAGACTACTCACTCAATTTCAGGATTCTCTCCTCGATAGACTTCCGTTAGGGCCGCACCATCGTCAGTGACGACCTCCTCGGTCGTTGCGGTGATATCGCTGGTTGATCGTAGGCGCACCCTCTGTAAGCTTTTGAACAAGCTAGATGACCGGCGCATAGTCGCGAATAATCAAATGCTATAGTTGAATTTCTAAAATTGGACTATCACTAAGTACCCAAGCAGCACAAGTTGCTCGTAAGATGGAAGGGGGGGGGGAGGGAAATGAGGCCCGTGTGAGAGCGGTACGGTCAGGCATCTTGATGCAAGTCGGAACCAACTGCATAACCAAAAGTACGATACACTGGCCAAATATAAGGCGCTCTGGCGATGAGACAATATGTCCAATCAGGAAGGTAGAAGAGCGCCCGGCAACGCTGACACAACGCTGTGATCATTGTCACACAGCCTATCACAATGGTTTGTGCATGACTTACCCCATCCCAGTACTACTGTTGCCTATAGGGCTTGCCATAGAATCTGTGGCACAGAGACAGCTCAGGTCGCAGTTTGGGCTGGACAGTGCGCGTGGGAAAGTACGTACGTACAAAGTATCATTGTCTATTATTACCCCCTGTTCCTGGCATACACGGGTGGGATCCTCAGTAGCGCAAGCTGAATCCTAGAAATTGTAGTTCTATCGCTGCAGCCGAGACTCCCATCTGCATCTCTGATTCAACCATACGCGTTGAACGTATTAGAATCGCTTTTTCCAACTCTTGCACCACGTGGAGGCAGCCTTTTGAGGCTGGTCGACTTTCTCTTGCGCCCATTGCGGCTACAATGCAATACCTTTCGTTATTGGCGCTTCTTCTGGCGTCCCTGGCAATCCATCGCTATCTTAAAGCAAGACGAGAGCAGAGAGTAAGTAACTAGGGTTGCCATTCTATCTTCTGAGAAGTGAAGATGGAGAAGCTAATTGGCACTTAGGAACTTGATGCAATTGCCCGCCAACATGGCTGCCTGCCTCCTCCATTGCTTCAGAATCAGCGGCCCTTCGGCGTTGACCGGCTTGAGCAAATCTTCAGAGCGGAGGCAGAGACTCGGTTAATGGAGCTTTTCCTATTCCACTTCCGCCAGACTGGATATACTTTGAAACAGGTGTTCCTATTGACGCCGGCATATGGAACTGTTGACCCCGCCAATCTGGAAGCGATGTTTTCAACCAATTTTTCTGGTATGTCCTGTCTATTGTGTGGTGCTAATAGTGAATCCGGGTGGCATTGCGCTAATCAGAGCACATTTTTAAGATTGGTCTTTTGGGCCGAGGAGAGACATTACCTTTCCTATGTTTGGCGATGGCATTTTTACCCAGGAAGGGGATGCAGTAAGTTTCGCGATCCTAGCCGCTATCAAGAAGAGACAAAGAATCTCGTTAGGGCAATGCAATGCTAATAATAATGCCTTAGTGGAAGCACTCCCGCGAAATACTCCGTCCTCAGTTGGCATATAGAGAATACGAAGACCTTGAGCTCTTCCGAGAGCCCGTCGAAGATCTATTGCAGATTTTGCCCAAGACCGGCGGTGTGGTAGACCTCCAACCACTCTTCTTCCGGCTGACCCTCGACGTCACAACGGCCTTTTTGTTTGGGAAGTCCATTCATAGTCTCCTGACCCCCAAAGACTCCAAAGAGCAGACATTTGCTCAGGCTTTTGATACTGCTCAGAGCTATGTCGCGAGTCGCTTCCGCTTATTAGATCTGTACTGGTTGATAGGTGGCCGAGAATGGAGGGACGCGTGTGCGAAAGTTCAGATGTTCGCCGATCAGATTATTGACGAAAACCTTTCCAACAGCGAAACCACCGACGGGCAGAATGATGGCAGATACGTGTTTCTAAAGTCAGTCGCGAAGGCATCTCCCGACAGGGCATCTCTTAGGGGACAGATTATAAACATTCTTGCCGCTGGACGCGATACTACGGCTTGCTTATTATCATGGACATTGTAAGTTGTATGCTGGTTATTTTACTCTACGAAGCTAACCGACATACCACTTGGCAGCTTCCTTCTTGTTCGACACCCAAGAGTCATGGAGAAACTGCGGGCGGAAATAAGTGCTTTGCCCGTCATAGAGGAAGAGACGACGAGGGCAGACTTGCGCAATTTGAACTATCTCCAGAATATACTGAAAGAAAGTAAGCATTATTCCAACATATAAGCAGCTTGGTAGGGCCCTAACGCTTTCAGCTCTCCGACTGTACCCCTCTGTACCCGTCAATACGCGCACATCGAAAAAGACGACGGTACTCCCTACCGGGGGAGGCCCCGATCGTACGTCGCCTGTATTGATTCCTAAAGGGACTGCAGTAGCATACAGCGTATACACTCTTCACAGACGGCCAGATCTTTATGGCATGGATGCAGAGTGCTTTCGTCCAGAAAGGTGGGATGAAGATTTACCCCTATTTAGAGACCGAACGACGCAGAACTACGGTTATTTGCCATTCAGTGGCGGTCCTCGTATATGCTTAGGGAGTGAGTTGTCTTTTTTTTTTTTCGTAATTTCTTTTCTGTAATGTTCTGAGTTAACCGTCGTCTAGTGGATTTTGCCCTCACCGAGGCTGCGTATATCATCGTGCGAATTCTGCAGAGGTACCCAAAAGTTGCGTTACCGGAGGGAGAAAAGGTTGAATTAGTTGGCGTCGAGAAACAGACAGTAACACTTGTCTTACAAATAGCAGAGGGTTGCAAGGTAGACTTAGGTTGAATTGGTAGCTTTCCATAGTTGCGATACTGACAAGTCCCGCGCGTACCGATCTCAGAAGACTTGGAGATCGGCGTACGTTCGGATGTGCCTGGGCACATTGGCTTTGTAGAATATGAAACACCACCCTGCTAATACGTTACACTCTTCTAGATCTTGTCTCGTGAACCACGCGGCGGGAGCAGGTGCCGGCTCCAAGGTAGTGAAAATGCCAAATTCTTCTTATGCGAAAACACAAGGTAGCTAAAATACAACCCGACCCCCTTAGAGAGAACCCAAAGGCAAGGTGCGCATTCCTTAGCTACCTAGCTTAGGGCATCCATGGAGTAAATTAGATAGCCTACTGGCTGGGAGGATTTAAGCCACCGGTAGCCATTGATACGTAGACGTACGTCCACTCACTGAACACTGTGCAAGCCATTGATGTTCCACGGCTGACTCGAGCCGATGGGGGCCAGCTGCATGTTCCCTGTTGTTTGAGAAGCCCCGCCCCAGTGACTTGGAGTGATGACAATCTACCTCTTGCCTCACTACCCCATGAGCCGCCGAGCTGCATTCACTAGACTATTCTGGCATCGCCTAGAAGGATAGAGTTTTGCTTCAAGTTGCGACTGGTTCTAATTGCATGCAAGGGAAGTACCACTACTTCTTGGGGAGCTGATTGAACGTTATGGGTATCACCGATCTGAACGAATCCGATGATGAAACGTCACCAACGCCGGACGTTGCTGTAGAGTAAGTACAACAAGTTCTAGTGTGCGTTCTGGAAACCTAACCCTTTATATAGTCTTGTTTTTGTACATGGTTTGCGCGAGCCCGGACAGGACACATGGACCGATCATGCCGCAAAGGTCCTGTGGATGAGAGATATTTTCCCACATCACAAATACAAGGCTCGCTTGTTGCTGTATGAATACGACGCCGATAGATTAACTGCACCCGGTGCCGACATCAGCGGCGTGTTTGACGAGGCCGTTTCGCTCGTCAACTACCTCATTGCGAACAGAGAGCTACAGCAAGCCGAACGGCGTCCCATCATTTTCGTATGTCATGAATTTGGTGGTCTGCTGGTCAAAAGGGCGCTTGCCTACTCCTACTCCCGGAAAGATATCAAAGTCGAGCATATCAGATCTATCTATCGCTCTACAATTGCTATTTTGTTCATGGCGACACCCCACCAGGGCTTTAAAAAGGATGCTATACTTTACGGGAACCGCCCACGCCAACCCGAACCGAGCAATTTTATGCTCAGCCTACTCGAAGGATCAGAAGCGTTGCAGGAGATTACCGATCAGTTCGCGCCTATTATGAAGCATTTCTTTGTGTATAATTTCTGGGAGCAACTACGCACGACTAGGGGGCGACACCAATTTTACATAGTTGATCGGGTCTCAGCCAGTCCGAGCTGGAATGAGGTCGATCAATGCGGAATAGGCGCTACACATTCTGAAATGGTAAAATACAGCAGCTCTAAATCACCAGGTTATAGGTTGGTGTTGGGAGCATTAGACAAGTATATCAGGTCAGCGCTTACCACCGTCGCAAGAAGATGGGAACAAGACTTCGAGATAATACAAAGGGAACGTCGACATGAGGCGGAAAACTTGTTGTCGGGGGCTGTACCTAATGCTAGGGCCTCTTTTGGAAGCTCTACTACTGAATCGGTACCGTTCAACGCCGTGCGGTCTATATCATCAGAGGCAAGCCCGGGGAGTAGTATGGAATCCGTAACATATGTGAATGAGGCACCGGAAGAAGTCGCGTCGCCGTACGTCAACGTCCATTACCTCGTTTATCGCCGATCGGACTACTTTGTCGGAAGGCAAAAGCAAGCAGGAGTCCTTCGACAACGACTAGGAAATACGAATAAAAAACGGGGCCGGAAGCCCAACGTATTCGTAATATATGGGCTCTCGGGGTCTGGAAAAACCCAGTTCTGTCTTCGATACGCCGAGGACAATCGTCATAGGTAAGTTCTTTCGACCGAATCTTGAACAATTACTCACTGCAATTGCAGATATTGGGGCGTCTTCTGGATCGATTGCTCGAGCGAGTCAAACGCAGAAGATGGGTTTGACTCTCTCGGCATTCTTGCTGGAAAGGGGGCACGCCCAGGAGCTGGCCAGGCTTGGCTGTCGCATACTCCTGGTTCATGGCTTTTGATTCTCGACAACGCTAACGATCCAGGAATGGACCTGTCCAAGTTTATTCCCATATCAGGAGATGGACATGTACTCATCACAACTCGAAACCCCGGCGCACAACTCTATGATACTGTGGGCTCTTTCGAGTTTAGGGGGATGGACCCCGAAGAAGCTATCATGCTTCTTCTTCGGCTGGCTTACCCCGACCAGAAATTAGACAAAATAACACAGCTCTACAAAGAAGATGCCGGTGTAATTGCTTCAGAACTTGGCTATCTCGCTTTAGCTTTAAAGCAAGCAGCTCATACTATTCGGGCACGGTTTCTCCCTCTCCGTCGTTATCTTAAATCGCTCCTGGACTGCCGACAAGCTCTCCTCAGCCGGTCCCTTGTCAATTCTGCAACCGAGGCTAATATCTATGCAACTTGGGAGCTACCATTCACTGATATACTAAGCAGCAATACTAGAGAATATCGTGATGCTGTTGATCTAATCCATATTTTTGCCTCGATGCATTTCGTTTCGATACCAAGTATTATATTTCCGCTCTGTTCCGACGGCCTAAAGCTATCTAGCAGCCTTCCTGTCCGCCCATCAGCTATTTTTGACTCTTCTTCTATACAGATGGTGGAAGAGCGTGTCATGACTGCAGCTCGAGTTCTCTACGATCATTCCATCATCTCCATAAACGAAGTGGAAATTAGGTCCGAGAGAATGTCTATGACGAGACATCTCCCAAAGCATTATTTCACCCTCCATCCAGCTATACATCAATGGTCGCGACAAAGATTTCAGGAGGATGATCAAGCAAAATGGCTTGATTGCACGGCTGCCATTCTAGACCATTCAATATCGACAAAGATGGAGACTTCGGGGAGGCCTCTGCGCCGGCTATTACTCCCTCACATTGAAGCATGCTTATCGCTACTACAAAAAACGTATCCGAACCTTCCCGCGAACCTCGAACAAGCTTCGCATCTGGATAAATTTGGTCTTGCCTATGCTGAAGCAGGTTTGTGGGAAAAAGCGCGTTCGTTGCAGGCGAAAGTCGTCAGTTTCCGCTCGGGCAAATTGGGTGCAGCCCATCCTTTGACTATCAATTCTCAAAGGAGCTTGGCCAGTTCCCTCTGGAATTTGTTTGATATAGAAGGTTGCCTTGGCCTGCAACACCAAATGCTCATGACTCAGATATGGTCTCGCCCCTCAATGTCTGACTGGCTCGTGTGGCCACCTTGGAAGCCTGTTCATGTACAGTACTGTATTACCTTGAGCGATTTGACCCAGTCACTGTGGTTAGCTGGAGTTAGAGACCTCTCTAAGCGCGCTGGTGAGAAGGCCGTCGATGCCTTGACACAAAAATACGGATCCGACGACCCTATAACACTTAATGCTATGTTCAATTTAGCTCGAACTTACATGCATCTCGATAAGCATGAGAAGGGCGAAGAATTACTGAGAGAAGTTCTAACAAAGAGGACGCATTACTTTGGGAACGATCATCCTGATACACTCATGACACGTAACGAATTAGGCATGAGCATGTGTACGCAAAAGCGACTGCTCGAGGCTGAGTCTTTAGTAAGGGATGCTTTAAAAGCACGCAAGAGAGTGCTTGGGGAGGAGCATGCTTACACTCTGTGGTCGGTCAACGACCTTTCCAAAGTCTATATGGAACTCGGACGAAACAATGAAGCAGTGGCACTCCTGGAGGAAATTGTCCCAACTGTAAAACGGACCCTGGGCGACAAACATGTTGGGATGTTCATGACGAAGGGCAATCTCTCTAGAGCATATATCCGGAATGATCAATGGGAGCGGGCTGGGGAGCACATCAAGTGGCTACGAGAAAACATCCCCCCAGAACACTTGGACTGGGTACATGCTGAATGGGGGTATGCCTACTACGTCCTTCACCAAGAGGACGACGCCGAGGCTGCAGAGAAGTGCTGTAAAGGTATACTGTCCAAAGTATCTGGATCAAGCCATCTTAGTCCTAGCAATGTTCGAGTGATTGCTACAGCAGAAATACTGCTGCGCATATACGAGGAACAAGGGAGAAATGATGAGATTGAGGAACTGAAAGAGAGGTTTCCAGATGTGGGCAGCAACAAGGCGAGGTCATCTGTTGATAACTTGCCGCTGCCACGGTGGCGGCTGAAGCGTTCGAATAACGGCGAAATTGATCATTGAATTGGGTTCCAGAGGGATGCCACTCCGCGCCTTGGGCCGACATTGCTTTAATGTGATTATTGCAGAATAGCCTTGTACGAAGAAAGAACGTATAGGAGATCATAGTATTCTTGACACCGACTAAATGGCATTCAAGACTCCCTGTAGTTGACCGGCTTGACGTTCTTAGGTCATATGTTGGCTTTGAATACGGTATTCGGCTGTCGATCTATGGTACCCAAGGAATTCGGCGCTCATAAAGCGAAGAGAGCGGTTATGGTTGATTTCATATTGACATTGTTTGGAGCGGGATGAGTATAGTGCTCTATTACGAGTCCTGACTTGATACCTCGACTTCAGTACAGCAGGATAAGTAGTTATGTGATCACAAAACGGCTTTTACAACGTCTATGCACTATATTTTACATATATCATGTTTATAATTCAACACGACATTAGAGTTGCCGCCACACTGACCTTCTAAACCTACTTGACCTGGTAAGTTACTATCTTGCTGTTATTTCAAGCGCTGTGCCAATACTTTTGGTAGTTTGAAGTTCGACTCCAAAATCTCAGTTCCTAACAACTACAGCACTTAAAAAGCAGAAAAAGATGGCGACAGAGGGAGGAAGAGGTTGATCTTTTTTTTGCTTTTCCGCTGAGTGTATTGAAGGAAGATATTAAAAAAATAAATACAGCGGTGATATTACACGGCATGTACCGGTCTTGCAGTTGAGTGTTAATTAAATCTCGGCAGTTTTAGGGGACCCATGTCCCTAAAGCCGGCGCCCGACCACCCCAGACCCGCTATCGCACCCCTAAGATCTTCCCTGCACATTTAAGTAAACCTCTGCCGCTTGATATTATCAGACTCACCTTGGCTTTCAACCTTGCCTTCTCACCAACAAGCTGCTAGCTTTGCTCGCGTTATCAAGTACGGTAATGGCTCAAGATACAGTGCTGATTCCTTTCTCCGAGGCTACGAAAGCGACATGCCTCGGCCCAGGCGCCTATACGGCTACCATCTTGGATGCGTTCGCGGTCGGCCAAGGTTTGATCACTCCTTCAGCCGCGCTGCGCTCACGTCTACTAATGCATGTGGCCAGTTCCACAAGGAGGCTACGTTGCAACGTGCCTTCTTGAAGCTGTGCGTGAGTATATGAAGCCGAGGAACCAGCCGGACGCTGTTTACGCCCACTTTGAGTTCCTCGACAGATCCGAGCCTGGGCCAGCTCTAGTTCTCATCGAGGATGTCAAGCTTGGCCAGCAGATATCGACCCTCCACGTCACCATGTACCAGCGCGGACTCTTGACTGGTGCCCCCTGGGTGACGCCAAAGGTGTCGCGAAAGAAGATTGTAGCATACGTGACATGCACTGATCTGCCCGCCCAGAGTGGCCTCTCTCTACCAACCAGCTTCGCCCTCCAGCCTCCAGCACCACCCGTAGACCTGGATAGGTTGTCGAAGCATGGTGTCGACGAACATTGGGGCTCTTATGCGTCTAGAAGCCTCGAATTCTCCCGCTTCAAAGTACGACTCTGGGATAACATCGATTTTTACGTGCCACTACGTGGTCAGCACTCCAGCAGCGTCGTGGACGTCTGGATGCGGCTCACCTGTGGGGAGCGGTTCACCAACACCTCGCTCTCCTTTGTGGCGGATGCCTGGGCTCACCTCGTAGAGGGCTACAGAGCAAAGCCCGGACAGGCGCCAAGCCCCGACACTTTTCCGGCCACAAGCATTTACTGGTACCCGACAGTGGTCTTCAATCTCGAGTTGAAGAAGGGGGTCCCGGTCAACGGCGCCGACTGGCTGCGCATGCGGGTGACAGCCAAGGAGATTCGCAATGGAAGGCTGGATATGGAGACATTGATTTTTGACAGGGACGGCGAACTCGTGGCTCTCTCCAACCATTTCAACCTTATACTAAGCGCGGATAGGAATATGGCGAAGCGTGGAGCCAAGAGTCGCATTTGAGGCACCTATACTGGCCGGACTCTCACACGCTGGAGCTGCGATCCAACCTTGACTAGGAACTACAAGCAAAGGAGAGCTACGAATCCGGCCCTTCCCCCCTTTACTAGCAATCACACTAGACTGTCTTTAAGCTGCAGAGCGGTTAGACATGCACCAGGAAACTTGAATTTACTTGAGCACATCGATGCTCAACTACGTACATCACATAGCAAGGTGACAGGCAAGATGATTTACCTCTCGCCGAGGTATCTTGTAAGCTCGACTGTCTGAGTTAAGCACTTTCAATACACCCTTGCCTACCATGCCATTAAATGACAAATGCCCTCCGGAGGTTGATATTCCCGAGCTCCACTCAGCTTGCAGTTCCCGATAGCGTCGCATTCCCCGAACCCAACAGGAAAGAAGACAAAGATTGCCTCTGTAATTGGCCATGAAACCAGGAGGGAAAAAGGCATCGGATTGACGTTGGATTGAATTGCGTGAAGATAGTTAACGGGTTCAACCTGCCCCTCGGCTCCCATGGCGCGCGTGTATACCAACCCCACCACGCCGAGTGCGAGTCTTCCACAATTGGATCTTCTCACACTGCTCTTTGGTGGGTGACGTCTACCAACATGCATGATCGATGGCAGCTAACAGACACACGCTGCAGACTCAGACCATACGGCTTGCCAAGATGATAATAAGGTCCTCCACGTCGACGCGACGAACCCTAGCAACTGTATAACTAAAACCAAACTTCGGGATCTCACCGAGCGCATTGCGCATGGAATCCGAAGTCATTACGGCGTGGGGTCCAATGGACCTAATCATGACATTGTCACCACCATTACTTACGGCCAGGTGCTGGCGCCGGCGGTCTTCTTCGGCATCATTGCAGCCGGTGGCGTCTCCTCTGCCGCCAGTCCTTCGTCGACCGTGTCTGAATTGGTTCGCCAAATCAAGACCACCCAAAGTAAACTCATTATTTGCGGGAGGGAGCACAAGTCCGTCGCATCCGAGGCGGCTAAGGAGTGTGGAATTGCTCTCTCAAGAGTGCTGGTTGCGGAGTCTGCACCCTCTTGGAGCCTAACTAGCGTTGAGGGGTCGATCAACGGTATCTCGTCCCAGCAACTGAAGTGGGAGCGGATCACGGATCCGAAGAGACTGGAAGAAAGTCTGATCACCATTCTTTGGTCTTCGGGGACGACTGGCCTTCCCAAAGGCGTCATGATCTCTCACCGTAACCTTGTGGCCGAGACTTACATCACCGCGGTGGGCGGTCGCGAGTGGGCGGCAAACGAGATGCAGAAGGGCACTTTCCAGCCGATTGAGTTCCGCGCGCTCGCTCATCTCCCTGTTAGCCACATCGCGGGCCTGTTTGGGTGCATGATCACGCCGTTCTACAACAACGGCACTGTTTTCTGGATGCGACAGTACAGATGGAAGGAATTCCTCCAGAATGTGAAGCGGCATAGAATCACGATGCTCTTCACGATGCCGACTATCTACCTCCGCATCTCCAAATCCGCCGAAGCGGCCGAGGCTTTCCGGTCTATAGTCGGCGCGTCTTCGGGCGGCTCGGCCATGGACCAAAAACTGCAGGCAGCGGCTAGTACACAGCTAGGCGACGGCAAGAGCGTGCTCGTGGGACAGACGTGGGGGCTGAGCGAGAGTACTGGCGGTATCACCGGCCAGCCGATTGGCGTTTCCGACTCTACTGGCAGTGTCGGCTCTCCTTTACCCTGCGTCGAAATCCGGGTTGTCGATGATGAATACAGGGACGTGGAGCCAGGCCAACCTGGAGAGCTATTATTGCGAAGTCCGACAGTGATGAGGGGCTACTTCAACGATCCCGAATCAACTAGGGATACGTTCCACGATGGCTGGCTGTGCACCGGAGACATCGGTGTCATGAGGGACGGAAAGCTGTACATTGTGGACCGCAAGAAGGTCAGTAACGTACTCGCTGCTCGGTCTTGTCTTCTGCTAACCGACCGACATGAGTAGGAATTATTGAAATACAAAGGGTTGCAGGTAGCCCCGGCGGAGCTGGAGAACCTGTTAGCCACCCATCCGAAAGTCCAAGAGGCCGCCGTCATCGGCGTACCGGCGCCGGACGACCCCGGGTCGGATCTGCCGCGAGCCTACGTCGTGGCCGACGACGCGGACGTGTCGGAGGCGGAACTCAAGGAGTACGTCAAACAGAGAGCCGCGCCTTACAAGCAGCTCCGCGGCGGCCTCGTCTTCGTCGACGAGATCCCTAAGAACGCGATAGGCAAGTATCTACGGAAAGACCTGAAAGAGCGGGCGATGAGAGAGATTCGGGCCGCCAAGGCCAAGCTGTAAGGAGCGGCTAGTAGTTCAAAGTCCACGTTGAGCTGTAAATTACTAGATTTGCTGTTACTACCTTACTGTTTTGACAGCTATAGAGAAAACGCTTATAGACGTTAGTATCGCAATCATAAATCTCCTATCGCAGTTCTCATATAAGTAACAACAGGTGGCCAAGTCTCGGACTTCACAGTATTCTCCTTTTGGTAGTGTTATGATACAGCGCTGAAGTTCTGTTCTATTCCGTGGCATCTCCATTCAAAGCAGCGTAAAACCCGATTCTAGCCTACATCGTGAAGATTTGTTGTGCTGCGCGCATATTAGCAAAGGGGCCCTAAGAATGCTTATTGCGCAGGTAAACCGAGTCCGCGAATAGGCGATGTCACGCTCCTCCGCAAATCAGGACTCTCCGCGGTGTGGGGAATAAGGAATTGTAAGGATAAGGAGTGCGGTCAACTTGAAGTGAATGTTAATTGAATACTAAACGATGCGCTATGAGATCAATATAAATGACACAAGGGCCGACTTCCCCCTATCTGTCTGCTAAGAAAACAATGCAGATTATGCAGGTCTTTAATACCAAAAAAAAGAGATCCCAGCTCAGGGACTGATGTCGTGTCGATCGCACCGCGAACCTTCTACGTATGAGTACATTGATCTGCGTTCGCAGATCTCGGAGCACGCGAGGTGCATGCGTTGCTGTTAAGGGTCAGATGTGACCCCCCCTAATAAAAAATCTAAAAATAAAACCACGTGTCATCATGCAATAAGACGATGCAGTTATTCATGCAACGTCTCATCAGTGTCACTACCGGCAGCAGAAGCCGACGACTTGTTCATCTCTGCCGTGATCCGCATAGCTTCGCTCGAGTAGCGGCAACGCTCGCGGATTTTCGCGCCGAAGCGAAGGAAGAGGAAGGGAACGGGTAAGCAGAGGAGGGACAGGAAGGCTGGGATCGATGCGCCCCAGTGAATGCCCAGGCCGTTGTATAAGGGCGTAGAGAACAAGGGACTGAGGGAAGGACAATATTAGTAACGCCATCGAGGGATGGGGTTAGGACAATAATATTAACTCAGGCGTCGACTTACAAGGCTGCTCCGAATAGAGCTCGTACGGCCGCGTTGGCAGCCAGGCTGCTGGCGGCGTATATTCCGTACGCGTCAAGCAGGTATTGGCTGACGCTCAGGAAGACGAGGACCTGGCCGAACCCGAACGGTGCGATGCCGATCAAGCAGACAATCCAGTGGATGTTGGTGCCGTTGGTCCAGGCGAACCAGAACAGGCCGATGGGGAGGGCGATGGCGCCGACACACGAGGGAGCGAGCCAGGCTTCTGGAGGCGCCACTCCCTTTGGAGAGTTCCTGGCCACCTTCTTATACCGCCTCACGTCGAAGAAGGCGTAGACCATTCCCAAGACCTGCCCTACTGAGATCCCGATATACGAAAGGCCAGAGATGCCCTGTCCCCAGCCTCGCTTCTCAGAGAAGACGATGGGGAAGGCAGCGAATGACAGGTAGAGCGTGCCATAGACTTTGCGATCCCACATATTAGCATCCTCACTGCAATTTGGATAGTGATGAACTTACTGATAGCAATGTAGACTGAGCATAGGAGCACGATCGGTTCTCGCACTAGGAGGATCCAGGGTCTCACGATAACCGAGTAGAATATCGCCCCTGTCGTCTTAGGGGCTCCCAGGGTTTCCATCTTGCTCTTGTACACCTTCCCAGACATTCTGCTCAGCTTGGCGGCTCGACGTCGCAACAGAACCGGCGCGTATGTCTCGGGGACCATGAGCATGCCGAAGAGCCAGCATGTACCGGCTAAGATGGCAATCAGGCCGGCGACCCATTTCCAGCCGGCATTCTGGCCGAGGAAGCCACACGTGACGGGACCTATCGTGGGTCCCAGGAAAGGGGCCGCGGTATAGACAATGCCGGCTGCAGCAATCGTCAGCATCAATCACTCAACTCAGTGTGGTCTACGGGGTGGCAACCACGCACCTAGGCCACGGTCCCTGGGGAGCCATACATCGGAAATAACGCCAGCGGCATTTACGATGACGGAGGCACCCAGGGCTCCGGCGAAGAATCGAAGAACGAGCAGGGTAGCTATGTTGTTACTGGCGATGACGGCGCCGCTGAAGAGCGTGACGCCGGCAAAGGTGCCGGCGAAGATATACTGCCGTCCGTAGAGCTCAGATAAGGGGCCCCAGATGGCGGGGCCGATGGCAAAGGCCAGGACGAACAGAGACACGTCGGCCGTGATCAGCAGGCTCGGAGCGTGGAAGTATTCGGCCAGCTGAGGGTCGGCGCCGGCGAGGGACGACGAGGCAAAGGTGATGGCCAGCGTGGAGAAGGCCATGATCAGGGTGATGGACCATTTCCTCCATATCGGGTACGTCAGCGGGTCTACCGGGTCCTTGTACAGCCATTCGACGACGTAGGGGTCTTCCGGAGTCCCACTACCGGCGTAGCGATGGCGCACGATCTCGTCCGTGACATTGTCCTGGGCGATGAGCAGCTGCCAGCTACTGATCTTGGCCGGGGCGGGCTTAATCGAGGCTTCCTCTTTCTCAAACATGGCTACAGTAGGGGGGAGGGGGATCGAGTTTTCCGCACGCCACCCGTCGAGAACGGGGGCGAGGAGAGGGCTGCCACTAGCCGACGTATTTATTCATTGTTGGGTTTGTAATTATAAATGTCATCGTCCTACGCCTCGACCCCTGCATAGTGATACGAATCCTCCTCTCAAAGTGATACAGTGCTGGAACATTGGCCTTGAGGAGGTCCACGGACCGTGGGTGGGCTGTGATGAGGATCGATAGTCATATCTACATGTACATAGATATTCCAAGATATCATTCCTAATGCGCATCTAAGATTTCTTTTTAATCCCCATTTCATACTCGTAGGGAGTCTTGTTAAGGTCTAAGAAGGCCATTGTGGAGTGGCGAGCGGTTTTTGTCATTGCCTAGACGATCACCTGGTACGCCGGCCCTAGCTCAGCCCGCGACAGTAAGGACAGTTGAACAGTTGCTCATCAGATGATCGACGGCATAAAGGAAGTACCAAGCATAAGTGAACAGTCGCTTAATATAGTAGCATTCGAAGCTTCCATTACGGTACTACGGGGTCGATTTTTCGGATATGAAGACTCACTATCCAAACATGAAGCTAAACCCATTATAGTAGAAACCCCATCTCTACCATAGAATAACTCC